>CM037791.1:53656342-53706342 GCA_021229015.1 Solen grandis | reverse complement strand
GCCTGCGAGTAACTCGCAGGCTGATCAGGTTTTATGCTGTTCGCTGCTCCTCAGTGGTCTGGAAATGCGGATTTTGTAATTAAATTTGGTAAGGTTTAACTGTGGTTTTCTGCAGATCAGGCTTTATGTGGTACCTACTGAGTGCGTCAAAATGAGTCTATATGAGGGAAAGGGTTAACGTCCCTGATATACCATTTTTTTTATTTGTCAGTTTCATGCAGTCAGCTGAAGTGGTGTTATTTGAAAAGTGACAGATTTAATAAGTAACCTGAAGGTACCTGAAGATTGCTTGTTTAAGACTTGCCATAATGCTTAGATTTCACAATATCTCCCATTTCATATGCTGTCAGTTACTTACCAATGTCTTGTTCTTGGAAAAAGAGGGTTTTAGTTACACTGTGTGGCAGGTGTAAATATACAATTAAGTATTTCACTAGAAGTTGTGGAAGAATTTTTCATGTCTTTCTAAGGCACAAATTAAAGTACCGGTCCAACACAAGGGATGTCAAGAATGAATTTGAATTATCAAAACTTACTTCATAATCAATGTTAAAAGAGACCAGTACAGAATTGTAGTTTAGAAAACTTTCCTAATTGAAGGACCTTAGATGTTGAAGAAGAAATTTCAATCAGACACGTTATACTGCATCATAAGATACCTCTTGACTGTAACAAATCATTACTTAGTCGGAAAATGTCAACAGAAACTGGGTATTGGTAAGGACTGACCACTGGTCAACATGAAATGTGCACTTAGGGCTGGTCAAATTCATACTGAAAAAACTGGGTTTGAACCAGCAACATTGAGATGATTAAGACCCCAGTTTGTATCTCAAAGGTCAATGTCACAGTCTGGGGGTCGAAGGTCTAAAAGGGGAACATTTTTTTGTGTCTGGGGTCTAACTCCATCATGCATGGATGGATTTTGAAATAACTGCACAAATCTTCCTCTAGAGACGATGATGTATCATGCGCAGGACCAAAGTCTGTAGCTCAGTGGTCATAGTCACATTCCAGGGTCAAAGATCAAAAAGGGGAACATTTTGTTGAGTCCATGCTCTAACTCCCTCATGCATGGATGGATTTTGAAATAACATTGGCACAAATAATCTCCATGATAGAACAGTGTGTGGTGCACAAGACCCAGGACTGTAGCTCAAATGTCAAGGCCACAGTCTGGGGTCAAAGGTAAAAAAATGTCAACATTTTGTCATGTCCGGGCTCTAACTCCATCATGCATGGATGGATTTTGAAATAACTCTGCACAAATGTTCAACTAGAGAAGCGGATGTGTACTGCGCATGTTCCAGTTCTGTACCTCAAAGGTTAAAGTGGCACTTTTTTGATGCGCCGGCTTTAATGTTGTTTCACATATAATGCTTTTGAAATATTTGACACAAATAGGCTTCAAGATATTTGGCACTTTTTTATATTGTCAAGGTCTCAATCTAGTGTCAAAGGTCAAAAAGGGAAATGTTGTGTGTGGACTTAACTCCATTATGCATGAATGGATTTGGAAATAACTTGGCACAAATGTTCTTCTAGAGAAAATGATATCTTGTGAGCAAGACTTAGGTCTGTAGCCCAAAGGTCAAGGAGACTGGCTGGGGTGAAAGGTAAAAAATGGGAACATTTTGTTGTGTCCAGGCTCTAAATAACTTGATACAAATGTTTTTTTCTAGAGAAGTGGATGTATTACAATTAAGACATGGGTTCATATCTCAAAGGTCAAGGTCACGATCTTGGGTTTAAGATTAAAAAGGGAACATTCTGTTGTGTCTTGGTTCTAACTGCATGATGATACATGGATGGATTTTAAAATAACGTTACTCAGCATAAATGTTCAACTAGAGAAGACAATGCATCCTGCGCAAGAACCAGGTCTGTAGCTCAAAGGTCAATGTCACTATTACAGGTCAAAGGATGAAAAGTCAAGGTCACAGTCAAAAAAAAAGGAGAAGATGGTCCTGTCATACACATGACCCAGGTTTTCAGGTCCATTATTTTCTTAGGAGGCGTTTGTTACAGTAACTTTGACAGGTCTTGTTAGTCATGCAGACATTGTTATATCATATGAACAAAGAAAGAAAAGACATTCCAGGAGCTACTCGATTTGGGTCGGTCTGTTTGCCATTGTGTCAAAACACGTCTTACAGTCTGTATGAGGTAAAGGGGTAAGTAATTTGAAGGTTGCTTAATGTCCAAAGAATCTGTTAAGTGGTATTAAACCACATTTTCCTTATGAAGAGATTATACATGAATTTGTGCTTGGCAAAGAAACCTCAGTCCAGTGCTGGTGAACATTTGGAACATGAAAAGACTCGGGTTCCCTAATTAAGGGTTGTATTTAAGTGCAGCCAGAAGTGGGCTTCCTGTAGTGACAAACTGTTGACATACTTAACCACTACAGAAGTCGTGACTGTGCCTGACATATTTTCTTGAAGCCCCTCCACCTCTTTACTCTTGAAATGATGTGACACAGAATGAATAACACATCCATGAATGAGTGTATGCACTAAACAACAGGTTGACCATGCTAAAACACTGTTTACACAGAGCTGTCTCACTATCTTTACATTGTTTCTACCTCTGTCTGTCCATTTATTTATTCATTCATCATGTATGTTTTTATCTTCTTTTAGTCTCCACTCAATGTTTTGTATTTTATTAACTTCAGCATAGAATCTTTGAATTCTTTAATTTCTCTTGATATTATAATTTAAACTTATTTACTTTACATCAGTCAGTTCTTGCAACTTAACCAATCCTATCCCTCTCAATTGTTCCAGGGTTGGACCAGTACTTTGCATCTTGAAAGGTCATGAAACATCCTTGCCCCGAACAGGGTTCAATCCCACAACCTTCAGGTCCACAGTCATGTATATGTGATACCTCTGGGACTACAAAAACAAAGAAATAATGATCAATCATTGGATTTATCCATCCTGTCAGGAGTCATACTCCTGTTTATACCCTCTTAATATTCCCTACTGTAGCCCATTTCATCCTCATTCTATTCTGCGAAATTCAAACCCAAAGAAACACCTGTTTTGTTTCATATTGGATTGTACTTCAAATTTTGGGTGTGTCAGTAAATGATTTCCTGGTTATAGGTACCAGAATACTATTACCTACAGAACAGTTAGGAAGATCTGTAGACATCACCACCACTGATCCCCCTCTTTGTGTAACTGTATAGATATGTGTACTACGTCAAGGTGTTGGAGCAATCAGAATCAATTTCCTGTTAATTACTGCTGCATCTACCCTTGCTCCTCTTTTTATTTCAAATGAGGTTTTGCATATTGAGGGTTTGGGTTATTTTCAAAGCTATATAGCCAGATCTGATGTAAGTGTGTATGAGCATCTAATCCAAGTTAGGTGACAGTCAGTGGGTTTGGGGAGGAGTGTGGCAATAAAAGTAGATAAAGCAATGTTTAACTCCAAAACATTGCAGGCATAACTTGCCAATGCTTTAGACTCAGAAATCCAAGTTGGTGTCAAAGACTTCTGCCTTAAGGCCTGCACTGATGTGAACCATTTACTTCATGAATACTCATGTATACATGAATATTAATTAACTGAACTTTAACCCTTTCCCTCATAGAGGACACCATGAAAAGACCTATGCGAACAGCATAAAACCAGATCAGCCTGCAGGCTGATCAGGTTTTATGCTATTCGCTGCTCCTCAGTGGTCTGGAAATGAGGACTTTGTAATTAAATTTGGTAAGGTTTAACTGTGTTTTCTGCAGATCAGGCTTTATGTGGTACCTATTGAGTGCGTCAAAATGAGTCTATTTGAGGGAAAGGATTAAATGGTATATGAAACGGTGGATTTTTCTTTCCTCTGCAGACTGTGTAGAATCTGAGCTACAATGTTGTAAAAGCAAACCGAGGATGCCCTGATCTGGGTCTGCAGTGATTGCACAGGTGTCAAAATGATATACATGTATAAGATCTTTCAAGTTCACAATTTGTGGTGGCAATTTAACTACTTAGTTATATTGATAAATATTTTGGTATATAATTTCTTGTTCCATTTCTATAAAAGTTTATGAATCAGTGTATTTTGCTTTGCCATGCAGACTTTAGAATTTAACTAATTTAACCATTGTCCTGGAAGGAGCCATGTGATCTTGGTTTGTTTTGTTTGCCAAGACAATCTAAAATAATTTATATGAGGAGCTAGGTCAAAGAAACTACTTTTTCTTCTAAAAGTCATTCTAGTGCTCTAAACTAAAATCAATCTCATGATATTTTTCTTCACCAAAAATATGTTTTTCTATATATATGATTTTATTTCCAACTCTTTTTAAGCTCACCTGAGCACATGTGCTCAGGATGAGCTACTAGGATAAGTTATTTGTCTGTCCGTCCATCATCCATGCATCATCCACTCTTAGTTTGTTTGCAAACTTCATTTCTTGAGCGATCATCTTCAGATTTTATGACCATGTTTATTGCTATAATCTCTCAGCCAAGTTCAATTATGGCTTAAATCACCCAATTAGGTCGGGAGTTATGTTGAAATCGAGAGTTTGTCATTCCTGCAACCATGACATCTACAAACATTGAAGTTAATGAGCTTGTCATAATAATGTCCCTTTTGCCATATTAGATTTACTGGAAAATCTTTGACCTTGACCTTTGCCCTAGTTTCAGTTGGCCTTAGAATGACCCAGTAACATAGGTGGATATTTTATTTAATTTTGTTGTATTTATTTTCAGATTTCAGAATGCAAGGCAGGGCAACACAGCATCTCATCCACTGGAACTGTCAGAGAAAAATGTAAGCAATTAAATTTGGCCATTTTTGTGTTGTTTTTTTAGTCAATGAAAATTTCAACATAAGTTTTTCTAATCAGAGGAATTTAAAATAAAGTTTAACCCTTTCCCTCATATAGACTCATTTTGACACACTCAATAGGTACCACATAAAACCTGATCTGCAGAAAACCACAGTTAAACTTTACCAAATTTAATTACAAAATCCTCATTTCCAGACCACTGAGGAGCAGCGAACAACATAAAACCAGATCAGCCTGCGAGTAACTCGCAGGCTGATCTGGTTTTATGTTGTTCGCGTAGGTCTTTTCATGGTTTCCTCTATGAGGGAAAGGGTTAATAAGTTAGACTGTGTTGCTGTATTTATAAAGAAAGGAAACATTATTAACTGGTGTAGATCTCTCACTTATTCCTTAATTTGAATGTTTCAGAATTTTATATTTCCGCATTTTGTCCTTGAAATTGCCCAAAATCTGCCAGTCGTTTCTAACAGCTAGATTGAAAAATCTTAAATAATTATGCATGCCCATGTGTCAAGGACATAGCTAAGTGACATCTGATGTTATACACAAATATTTGTAGCAGATTTATTTATAATAAAATAATTCATTTTCCTGTCATTTATTATGTATACATCATGTTGTATTTTCAACAAACGTAGTTAAGACTTTGAAAATATAATGCTACACATGTGTCTTCCCATATCACTGTCTATGCCCAAACCTGTTGTTTTAAGCTTTTTCAACTTCGACAGTCACATAGGTTGTAGTAAGAGCTTACTCTTATTTTTAACATTTTGATGCTTGGCAAACAGAGCAGACCCAGATCAGACAGCTCCTTTCAGGACAATATTGTAGTTCACAGTCAGTGAAAGAAAAATTTGTTGTTTCACATTCATCAAGGCATAAATTTGTACATGAATATTCATGAGGTAAAAGGATCCAAGTGTGACTAATGATGCAGGCCATGCCTTGCAACTGACACTTTTCAGGAAGATATGCAGGATAACTATTACTATTACTATGACTAAATATTAACTCTTTCCCTCATAGAGGAAACCATGAAAAGACCTATGCGAACAACATAAAACCAGATCAGCCTGCGAGTAACTCGCAGGCTGATCAGGTTTTATGCAGTTCGCTGCTCCTCAGTGGTCTGGAAATGAGGATTTTGTAATCAAATTTGGTAAGGTTTAACTGTGGTTTTCTGCAGATCAGGCTTTATGTGATACCTATTGAGTGCGTCAAAATGAGTCTATATGAGGGAAAGGGTTAAGCAGTTCTGGTATCTGAACAAAGTTAACAGTGTTACCTTCCCTTTCTAAAGGATTTCAGGTTCTGTCTGGCTGATCTGGTTTTACCCCAGTTGTATTCGCTGTTTTCATGATAGTTTTCATGTGATTTACGATTAAGGAGCTTGTGGTGTGGTGATGTATGCACAAATAAATTATTCAGGAAATTCTTAAATGACAGTTTTATATGTAATAGAGTAATAGCAGCAAACCGTTCCTATGTAAGGTTCACTAACATCAATTAGGCAAGCATGCTAATTGTAGACATGACATTTAAGAAGCTGCTTGATGGTTTCTCAGGAACAGTTGTGCTGTCAGACAGTAGGTAGGGTGGGGTCTTAGAAACTAACGCTAGCCAATAGGCAGCCATAATAATGGTAATGTGGCCCTGATTTGGCTAATGAAAATAATGGATGTGATTAGAACATATTGATTAATTAATCACCACATTCCATCTGGGTTCACTCCAAGGTCATTCCAGTCCTGTATTTCAGGGATGTTATTGAATGGTACTGTGGTTTCGGCCATTAAACCATAATAATGTTTACAACCTGAAAAAACGTGAAATGTACCAGCCAAAGTGGGTTACTTCATAATCATCTGCACTCAAAATGGTACTTTTTAGGGAATTTTACTAACACTGAAAGCTGGTCAGAACAATTTTTCATATCTGTAGGTTATTAACTGGCCTTCATTTAATGAAAAAATCTTTTATTATTACAGATTCTCCTTAATAATAGCAAATGATGTGACCTGGCATATTACAAACATATATCTCAGAATGAATCAGCTCTGAATGACATTTGTCATTCTATATATATATCCTTTGTGCACCTGTATCAGTGAAATGGGTAAAAAAAATAATTGCCTCAATAACAGCGAATCTTTACAGTGAACGCTTAACTTATTTAAACAGGTAAAAATTTTTAAAAACTTGAGCATCCTGAAAATATTTAAGATAAGAAAAATAATTGCCACATTGATGTATTTAATATATATGGTTTTATTAAAATAACATAAAATGTAATTTTATTTTTTATAATTTTTATTTAATAAATTTGCATAATTATCTTAATCAAAATTCAAATACCTAAATTTCTAAATTGAATAAAATCACTTTTAGCAAGTTTATGATTTCAGTGGATTACCAATTAATAGATCTTTAGAATAAACTATTTTAACTTATTGATTATATTGATTATCTTTGAATTATTGATCATTGTTGATTGTCTCATTTTACGCATTTTTACACTACAGGTGTTTAAATATTTTAACAAAACCAATTACATTTTACGTTTCTTTGCCAATTTCAATACGCTACAGGCATTCGCTGTAAGGATTGGCCCGATGAGTAAAGGATTATAGTATGTTTTTATGTATGTATGTTTGAATTTACAGTGGAAGAAGAACAAGACACAGACAGAGATGTGCATGTTAAGGAACCTGCAGGGTGTACACGCTCCCCTCCGACTACAGATGGAACACAGGGCCGTACAGCAGGTAGGGGCAGGGCTCAAGAAACTTGTGGATAGGGCTCTAGATAGTTAAATGAGGATCTGGGTAGATTCTAGATGGATAGGGTGTGGATCTGGATAGATATGGATAGTGTGGGACAGGGCTCTTTAAATGGTTGGGGTGGAATTCTAGATGGATAGGGTGGGACTCTGGATAGATATGGATAGTTGGGGCAGGGCTCTGGAGATGGTTGGGGTGGAATTCTGGATGGATAAGGTGGGGCTCTTGATAGATATGGATAGTCTCTGGAGATGGTTGGGGTGGAATTCTGGATGGATAAGGTGGGGCTCTTGATAGATATGGATAGTTTGGGACAGGGCTCTTGAGATGGTTGGGGTGGAATTCTGGATGGAAAAGGTGGGGCTCTTGATAGATATGGATAGTTTGGGACAGGGCTCTTGAGATGGTTGGGGTGGAATTCTGGATGGATAAGGTGGGGCTCTTGATAGATATGGATAGTTGGGGCAGGGCTCTGGAGATGGTTGGGATGGAATTCTGGATGGATAAGGTGGGGCTCTTGATAGATATGGATAGTTTGGGACAGGGCTCTGGAGATGGTTGGGGTGGATTCTGGATGGATAGGGTGGGGCTCTTGATAGATATGTATAGTTTGGGACAGGGCTCTGGAGATGGTTGGGTTGGAATTCTGGATGAATAGGGTGGGGCTCTAGATAGATATGGATAGTTTGGGACAGGCTCTGGAGATGGTTGGGTGGAATTCTGGATGGATAGGGTGGGGCTCTTGATAGATATGTATAGTTTGATACAGGGCTCTGGAGATGGTTGGGGTGGGATTCTGGATGGATAGAGTGGGGCTCTGGATAGATACGTATAGTTTGGGACAGGGCTCTGGAGATGGTTGGGGTGGGATTCTGGATGGATAGAGTGGGGCTCTGGATAGATATGGATAGTTTGGACAGGCTCTTGGGGCTCTGAATAGATTTCATATGGATAGTTTGGGACAGGGCTCTGGTTGGGGTGGAATTCTGTATGGATAGGGTGGGGCTCTGGATAGATATGTATAGTTTGGGACAGGCCTCTGAAGATGGTTGGGGTGGAATTCTGAGGGGTGGAATTCTGGATGAATAGGGTGGGCTCTGGATAGAAATGTATAGTTTGGGACAGGGCTCTGAAGATGGTTGGGTGGAATTCTGGATGAATAGGGTGGGCTCTGGATAGTTTTAGATGGAGGTCTGTTTTGTAGATTTGCAATAGTTTGTGTAGAGTTCTAGATAATTGGGGGCAGAACATGGGTTTAGGTAGGGTTCTGTGCTGTCGGGGTTCGGCCATCTTATAAACATTATATATTTAATAACGGCATGCCTTATTTATTTCCTATTATCACATTACCATGATACTGTTTCATGGTCTATGTCAATGTGATTTCACAACAACATGATTTCACTAAAACCTAGGCTTCATCATGACATTGCTGTACTGCTACTCTGTTTATCACCTGCCTCACATGCCAAATATAGATTCTACTTAAATGACGTCAGTGTGCATGTTACATGATTCTGAAATTACCTGGCTTTCTTTTGCAACGTTTTGGATGATTAATAAGATCAGTTAATGTCTTTGGTCATGTAATTGATAGAATTACTGAGATAATTAAACTCATCTGAACTGATAAGAAACCAGTATAATACTCCCTGATTTACCCTTTACCTCATATAGAGATGTTTTGATGCCTTGGCAAACAGAGCAGAGCCATATTAGACAGCTCATTTCAGGAGCTGCCTGATCAAGGTCATGCATTATTAGTTTCCCTACCAGTGTTTACACCGGAGTGGACTATAGGTTTGCCTTCCATCTGTCTGTCCCTCTGTCAATCCGGAAATCTGGATCCCGCGATAACTTTAAAACTATTTATAAAATATGGAATTTTTTTTTTCTCGGACCTAAATTCTGGTTGCATGGTAATGATACACCTCACTGGTAGGGGACTCATGTGTTGCGTGCAACACCAAGTTGGATGTTGTAGCTTAGAATCAAAGTTTGCATGGCAAAGAAAAAAATCATTGTTTCATGTACGGTATTAAAATCTCATCAGTCATTATTTTGTACATGAATATTCATAAGGTAAATATATATTATGTCAGCATTCATTGAGTTCCTGACTTGAATTTGCAATTAGTGATACTTAAATATGGGTTCCTAGAGAAGAATTTTATCTTTTTTGTTTCTCTAATAAAATTACAGAAGTACAGTTGAACCTGTATAAGTGGTCACCTGTATGAAGTGGTCAACCTGCACTTAGCGGTCAGTTTTAATAGAACCAGACTTTTGCATTTTGTTATATGGTAAACATTTTTTAAGCAGTCACTTTCTCTTGTTCCCCTAACTGACTGCTTAACCCTTTCCCTCATTTTGACGCACTCAGTAGGTACCACATAAAGCCTGGTCTGCAGAAAACCACAGTTAAACCTTACCAAATTTAATTATAAAGTCCTCACTTCCAGACCACTGAGGAGCAACAAACAGCATAAAACCTGATCTTGCGAGTTACTCACAGGCTGATCTGGTTTTATGTTGTTCGCATAGGTCTTTTCATGGTTTCCTCTATGAGGGAAAGGGTTAAGACAGGTTTGACTGTATTTCATTCCTTAACACAAGTTGTCATTTTTTATGGTAGTGCTTTATGCCAGTGTAGTCATGTTTTAAAAATTTCATTACACATAATTCATCGAATGCATTTCTTTCATATTTAAGAATTCATGTATTATATAGTGGGTATAAAGTATTGATAGTCAGTTCACATACACAGATTCATTTATTTTTATGACCTAACCTTATGAACTCTGTATCTTTTATAGCCGAGACGACTACCAGGTCTGCCCAGTTCTAACATTCTGGAGGACAGTTTAACAGGTCGTGACGAGCTGATCGACTTTGATGATATTCTAAACGGTAAACTTGCACTACTTCACTGTCTATACAACATCTATGAGTGCTTTGGTCCAGTTAATTCTTGACATCATATCCAAAGGTCAAGAGGTAGAACCCCACAATGGGCAAGACTTTTTCATGACCTTCCTGTTACAAAGTACTGGTCCAACCCTGGAATTGTTGAAAGGAAATTACTATTAATTATTATATATGATTTCCTAATTAACATACATGTATATATATGATCTTCCTTTGATTAAAACGTCTGCTTCATAGACAATCATTGAGGCTCCTTGTAGGATGAGATGTGTTATCAGCCTGTTCAAGATTTCCTGTCGGACCAGGCTTTATACTTGTGTTAGTTATCGAAATTCAGATTCTGGATGATTTAGCTATAGTCCATATAGATTTATTATTTATAGGATCTTTATTTGGGTTTCTTGAAGAACGTGTGTATTGATGGCGATGACGGCGATTATAATTAGTACTTCCTCTTTGACATCTCTCATGTAGGAAGGTCACGTTTTAATAATTATATTTACATGACAATAGATTTGTTTTCGCACATCAAGACTAAAAGTGCTAGCATGGCCAAAATGAAGCCGTCATCAACTGAAGTCGTCAACTGAAGTCATATACAGTAAATTGTGAAATAAAATGTGGCAAGATTTGCATATAAAATAATAATTCTGAACAAACCCATTTTACAAGTCTTGGGCTTGTGCCGATTCACATCACCGACTAGCATAGGTTTTGCTGAGATGTGTTACCATGGTTATCATGTCTCCATTCCATTGAAAAAAAATGTAGATTTGACAGCAAAATGAATATGGAATACCTCAAATTTTGGAAAATTGGAAAATTTTTATTCATATTTAAATGCACAAAAATAAAGAGGGCTTTTAAAAACAAATACAAATATGATGTGCATTAACCCTTTACCCGTTCAGGTACTTATTTTGACACACTGACAAACAGCAGTCCCAGGTCAGCAGCTCTTTCCTGGAGCTGTTAAATCAGGGTCTCCTCTGATTGCTCATATTGGTACGATGTCGTAGCTCAGATTCTGTACAGTCTTCACAGCTGTTAGCTCACTTGAGCACAACATGCTCATGGTGAGCTATTGTGATCGCCTTTTGTCCTGCGTGCATCCAATCGGCGTCAACAATTTTCTTTAAACATCTCCTCCTTAATCACTGGGCCAATTTTGATTACACTGTACAGGAATGTTCTTTGGGTGAAGCTCTACCAAAGTTGTTCAAATGGTTCTGGTCCATTATCATGGTCACAGGAGCTAAAAATAGATTTTTAGAGAGCTTTTTATCCCTCTGAAACTGCAGGTCCTAGAGCTTAGATATTTGATGGGTGGCATTGTCTTATGGACCTCTACCAAGGTTGTTTGAATCATGGCCCTGGGGTCAAAATTGGCCCTGCCTTAGGGGTCACTTAATTTTACAGAGACTTAATTATATATAACAAGCTAGAAAAATCTTCTTGCCAGAAACCACAAGGCCTAGAGTTTAGATATGTGGTGTGCAACATTGCCTAGTGAACCTCTACATAGTTTGTTCAAATCATGACCCTGTTTATAAACCATTTAAAGATTAATATTCATCTATTTGTACATGAATATTTATGAGGTAAATTAAGTGTTTAACCTGACAGAAATGTAGCTCAAAAAGTCATTTGCAGTTGAATGAATATGGATCATTATAAATTCAACTAAAACCTTTTTTATTGATTTGTTTAAATTGATATTGGTAGGAGATTTAAACAGGATGTGATTTTTTTTTATCATAATATGCAAACACATAATTCTTCCAAAGAGTTCTCATACAAAGATAAGAGATGATTGGCCATAAAAACAGGAACATGCTACTTCATATTCACATCATTAATATTCCCACTTGGTTTTAAGTACTGGACCAAAATAGCAATAGGAAATGTCATTTTAAAAGAATGCTGCCCAAAAAGGCATATTAAGCATGTTATTTTGCCATATTCGAACATGTTTGTTTTGGACACACCTTTAGAATATGCTAGTTTCAAATGAATATTCTCAGATTACAGATTCCTCTTGGTTTACACTTAAGCAGCAGCATTTATTAAGCGGTCTTGCTTTTACTTATACACAATGTCATTAGTCTTCTTCAAAATTACACATTTAAGGTTCAAAATTTGAGGGTTTTTGAAAATAAGGTAAATTTTATTTTAAGATATTTTGTGAAAGTTTCTTTATCTCAAATTCTAACAGGGAAACTCGTGCCACAATTATCAGTAAATATGAAATGTTGAATATCATTCTAGAACTTTTGGTTATACATATACTTGCAACAATGTAAATTCAGAGTTGTTTGTGACCATAATCTGTATGGCAAGATTATTTATTTGGCTGATGTAAGACCTTTTGGTCAGGGGTAACTTACAACAGCCTGTGTGTGTTAACCCTTTCCCTCATAGAGGACACCATGAAAAGATCTATGCGAACAGGATAAAACCAGATCAGCCTGCGAGTAACTCGCAGGCTGATCAGGTTTTATGCTGATCGCTGCTCCTTAGTGGTCTGCAAATGAGGATTTTGTAATTAAATTTGTTACGGTTTAACTGTGGTTTTCTGCACATCAGGCTTTATGTGTACCTATTGAGGGGTCAAAATGAGTCTATATGAGGGAAAGGGTTAAAGTGAATAAAATGTGTTAGTGTCCACATTTATTTCAGTCACAATTAAGCTTGGCAGCAGTTACAAATACTAATATAACAACATTGCCTAGTTCAGTTTGGCTGATATTTGGCCAACATGATGGTAGTTATGGCCCTCTAGTTATAGAAATAAAATTTGCCAGATTTACTGTTCTTATGCATCTGTATTTGTTAAGCTCAGGTAATCCGACCCTCATTCATATTGAAAATGCGCCTGCATTAAATTTTGTCAAGCAGTCTTAAGAAATGTTATTTTGGAGTTATTTTCTGATATCATCTTTTTTTTATTATCATCTGGGTTTTAAAAGCAACATGAAAGATACTTTATATTTAAGTTCTTAACCCTTTCCCTCATATAGACTCATTTTGACGCACTCAATAGGTACCACATAAAGCCTGATCTGCTGAAAACCACAGTTAAACCTTACCTCATTCCCAGACCACTGAGGAGCAGCGAACAGCATAAAACCTGATACTCGCAGGCTGACCTGGTTTTATGCTGTTCGCATAGGTCTTTTCATGGTGTCCTCTGTGAGGGAAAGGGTTAACATTGTTTATAAGTATAGTGGCAGTGAAACTATCTAGGCCCCCTTGATTGTTTAACTTTACAAAATTAACACATTGCAGGTGAGAACCATTATAATGTCTTATTTGGGATTATAATTAATGATTTGAATTGCATCGTAAAAGTATAAATGGCATTTATCTATCACGGAACACTTTGTACTGGATCAACACTGTAATACAGAGTAGAACCAGTATAATGCACTCTATTAACACTATGGCCAATATAACACAGTGCAACATTAAACTGCAAATCGCTATTTTATAATTTGTTTTGTTCACTCTAGGTGCATTTTGTCAGTTATCATGTTGGCCTATGTAAAGTAGGTCCTAGACTTGGACCCTAAATATAGCAATATAATGAAGCTAAATATAGCAATATAATGAAATGTTGAAAATTTGATTTTCTTTACTTAATATGTGAAGTGAATGCAGTACAGGATTACAAGAAACATGAAGTCTTGACTAGGCTCTGTAGGGTCAAACTCTTTAAAACTTAGCACTAATTGTCCAGATATCTTAAATTTGTAAGTGGGCAGCGTTTATGTGACACGGGTTCAAAGGACCATTGTCTAATTAATGACAGCCACTTGTCACTTCCGCTTAATTTTTGGTTAATGACTTATGGAAACTTTGGGAAAGGCTAGTGTTACACAGTTTCCTGAATGTTGTAAGAGATTTGCCGACATGTTGACTCGGGATATAGGACTTTGTAGTGCTGGACTCTTTTGTTTGAACTTTGAAGTGGGACACTCTTGGCCCCTTTCTTCTATCTAGGATACATGTATTTTAAATGTCCCATTCATTGTAGTCGAAATTTATCAACTGACTTGTGTGTGATTTGCAAGTACTTAGTAGGTACTTGAAAGGACTTGAAGAGTTTAGATTTAATAGTATAAAGATGAGAATTATTTTATTTCATTATAATTGCGTTAATAATTCATCCTGTTTGAAATAAGTACCATGCGTTTGCATCCTGTATTTCAATAATTTCATTAAGAGATCTGACAGGATAGTTATTGATGGAAATTGACTGATGAGGAGATCTGATTGGATAGTTATTGATGGAAATTGACTGATGAGGAGATCTGATTGGATAGTTATTGACATCCAGGATGTATCCCCAGTGGTTCTGGTTTAATTCATGTTTCAATAATCCAAGTAATAGGGCTATGGACACGTTTTCTCTCTTGCAATAATAATAATAAAAACTTATTTCATTGATTAACATCAAACCTGTTTTTGTCTAAAATAATTTGTAGATCTATTTAAAATGAAAGACCTTATATAATATACCAGTAGCAGTCATAAGTACTCAAGTTGGAGTCTGTCTTCACATGAACTGCTTGGATATCAGCAACACAATTGCAACACATTTTGATAAAAGTCCTTGGTATATCTTGATATGGATAAAAATAAGGCATACACTCAAGTTTGAAAGGTAGGAAAAATAATTTTTTAAAAATCCAGTGGAAATTATACACATTATATATAAATAAGGAAGCAGATACAATTTAAAGAATTTTGTAATAAACCCTTGAAATATCGCTTTTTATCTCCTGAAGTTTGTTTTCTGTGTAATAAAACATTACATATTTTTTTTTATATTCAACGTGTGTAATATAACAACGCCATGACATCATTTATCCCTATACAATTCATAGGATAAAAAAAAACAACGTGCATAACACACACGGAACATCAAAACATTAATATAATTCCATTTTATATTAGCATTTAAAGTCATGTGATAAAAAGAATCTCACATGAGTTGTCATATAAATTTTGATCAAACTCATCCAAGAAAATGGTAAACAAGAGGACCATGATGTCCCTGGGTCACTCACCTAAGTACCAGGTATTAGTAGGAGGATAAGAAACAACAAATATCTTATGATATTGTGAAAAATGGGCTCTGCCCTCTGCCAGCCATAAATCGAGTGAATACTTAAGAACAAGAAGAATTTTCAAATCTATACTATATACATATAAGGAAAACGGGCTCCGCCCCATGGAGGTCATGTTTTTCAATGCAATCACCAGAGGCTCTTTTTTTTACCACTGTCTTGAACTTGTTTAATAAAAATTCATATTATATGACAACTCCTGTGAGATCTAAGGTACATATCTCACCTTGTATAACTTTCATAGGTAGTGAAAGTTGGTAATTACTACCAGTATTTGCTTATTTGTAAATTATTTCCATGTTTATTTTCAGTCCCAGAAGAGAGGGAGGTCAATCTGCAGCCACACATACATATAGAGAGGAACCTGAAGTTGTTGTGATCAGTGCAAGGGACAGAATTCTGTATATACATACCATACCATTAATACATGATTTACCTCCCTTCTACATGAGAATAACAGTCATTTACTTGGATTGTAACAACAGTTGGTATTCAGTTTCTCTGCTGGATCTTTTTGCTTTAGACTCAAAACTTCCACATTATCTATGAATATCAGGTTATGGTTCTTTTAATTTCCATTTATAATTGATGATAATTTACTGGGATAGGTATTATGGTCAAGAGAAAGTACAAAATGGAATATTTTTTACAAGATATACAAAGTATGTAACATCCCATCAAGTCTTATAGAGTCTATTTTTACTTGTGGAAGGAAAGGTAACAGTTGATCAGTGTAAGACTACTGGTTGAAGTTTATATGCTGCACAGACATGCAGAATTGGAATGTCCTGTAAATGCTGTGTAATTTGATCTGTTTGTAAATCTGTTCTACTGTCATTGTGAACATTAAAGTGTCATGAGATAGAAGTTGTTTATTATGATATTCTCCATTGTCATCAGATTATAACCATTTATGGGCTAGTTGCTCACTCAAAGTGTTTCAATAGGTTTATATAGCTTTCATTGTGTTCTTGGCTGTAGAACCTTCGCCTTACACTACATTATCTGTAATCTTGAGGACAACCGGAAACCAGATTATAAAACACATTGAAACTATTTGTGCACGCAAGTCACCTCATGTTGAACAAGGTCATACTGAAAGGTAATTGTGTCTCTAGGTAGAACCAGGCTGTGCTTATACATGTAACATCCCACTAGTCTGTAATGTGGGGACTTTTCAAGTCAGTCTGCACAAGACCTATTACTGTGATAAACCACTGTAGACGGGAGGCATGATACCACATTCATATCCTGACAACAGGCTAGTCAGTCTTCAAACTATCCTTATAGACTGTGTCTAGCACAAGAGAGAGATACCAGTAATGTTATAATAGTTGGGGATTGAATCCACAACTTTACATCCCCTCAGGACTGGTAATAGTTGACATATGGATGCAAAGTTGGAAAAAAAAGACCAACACTGCAGAATTTGATCCAAATTTAGATGTTTGATTGTTGGGTTTAACGTCAAGTCAGATACAAGACTGCCACACTGCAGTATCTCACCATAGACATGTGGCATACTATACCCAGTCACATTTTGACACTGGGCCAACCAGTCAAGGAACTACGCTGTATATATGCCGAGATCCAAACAGGGAACTACCAGCCACATTTTTAACAACTGGTTGTTTCATCTAATGTACATGTGATTCCAGCAACAAGAGATAGAGTAATGCAGTGGAGCTCCAATATAATGCTTTATCAGATTGCTCTATAGCTCTTTGAAAATGCAACACAAGTGAACAGAATATATCACACAGTTTAGAAAAAAACTTCCAGTGTAGGACTGTGTAATCCTGACTTATGTGTTATAATGTAACTTTACCTGAAATATTTTTTCTCAAAAACAGAAGTTTCAGGTTGATAAAATAAAACACAAAAGTAATATACAAATAAGATACATTTTAATATGGAAAACACAAAGAACTTCAGTTCTTATATAACGATGACAAATTTGTTATCCTATTCGCTTCCCCAGTTTTTTTCCAGGCCATAAAACTCATTTTGATTCCATCACATCACAAAATTCATTCTAATAAAAAACAAAACATGCGGTCAACGTGGAGAGGCTTACAATTCAAGGCCTTTGGAAGAAAAAACTACAACAAAGCAATTAATTTTCTAAGTCAGTCTTGTTATTTTATGCATGCAACTTTTTCAACAATATTTACAGGACATTTAAAATACTGTTGTTTTCATATTTGGAAAAACCTATGTTGGAGATCAGTGTTGGGCAAAATTAACAAGACTTCACTTTCTTAATTGTTTGCGACTACAGCCATAAAAGAGTTAATTCTTGTACATGAAAAGTAGCAAAACAGATTTCACAATCTAACCACTCCTCATTTTCTGGTACCACAAGAATTAGTGAAGACCTAAACTATAACTTTTTTATTATATAGATCACTTTTCTTCCAAAAGTCCAGTTTTGTAACCACTGAATTCATTATTATACTAATGGTGAGAATATATCTATTGCAAACGTGAAACATGAAAATCATTGCAACATACAGTTTATTGCTGTTCCAATTTATTGCTAAAAGACAATAAAACCAACAAAAACAATTTGATAAGCATATTGCAACAAACACTATAAAGCACAATTGTGTGGGAAGACAGATCTACAATGTATCAGATCCTGTACCTAACAACATAGTAATGTACTTTGGCATACCATATCCTACAATACACCAGATTATCTCTGCCTTTTAACTTACTTTGGCAACAAATTTAATGTGGGACCACAGGTACACAGACTAGTCGGCTATTTCCTTTTACATGCATTCTCTTGGCGATGAATGACATTTTTTGTAAAACTTTACCATCTTGAGTTCCTGGAAGGATGACCAGTGTTTATACTGATCAACATTGTACTGGTGTTAGAAATACTCTGTATAAAATATCACATTTGCTTGTTTTGGTCACGCATATACATCTGGTTAAATAATTAGGATGTGCAATACATCTTGAGTCCTTCCTTACTTTAAAACAAGTTAATTAACTTGGTATATTCATTTCTGAAATCAATGCAGGGCCTGTAAGTAACCCATATCTTAGCAGTCTAGTTGGACAATTGATAGAGTACTCCACCACCCTGTGGGCTAGGGTCCCATGTCCAGCCTGGATAACACGGTCACACCAACTGGTCAGTTTTACTTGCGATCCAATCCGGTTTCATAAAAATGAGCAAATGAGAAGAATGATTTCATGTTAGGTGCCGAGTGCATTATAAAGGCAACGGTTGGTAGTCCTTCCTCCAAGGCAAATCTTATGAAGAGCAGTCATAAACTCATGAGAAACGATGAACAGGGATGCTGACTGTATGATAAGGCAAGTATTTTACTGAGCTCTCCCAACGTTATCAATCTTGTTACAATTATGATGTCAGATTTAAAGCAAAAATTTACTTGAGACAGAAAACATGATTCTGAATAAGCATACCTGCTCATCCTTCACAATGCTTTCTAAAAGAAAAAGATTGCAACCAAGTATCATACACAATTTATTTATTTATAACTGACAATATGATGTATTTTCACACGGCATGTCCTTAAAATTTACAGGAGCTGACCATTGATTTCTTCAAAACTTCAAAATTCTGGGGATATAGATTTTTTGTATTTATGAGTTGAGGAAACTCTCAATTTGGATGTTTTATGAATCGCAGGCAAAAAACAGTGACTGACTGCAGATCAAAGACCTGACGATATCCATCAAAATTTAGACCCAACTCCAGTGTTTCATGTCTAGTCAAATATGGTATCCATGAATTATAAATGAGGAACTAAAGCAATGACAACTTGTGTGTGAACTCTAGTATATCTATACTGTAACAAAACAAAACAAACATGGCTATAATATGTAGACAAAGACATAACAACTGCATAGTTAGAACAATAACAGTCTATCATACCTTACTGATTAATACACTCTAATGGTGATTTCTAGTCATTATCATGGACCTTTTCTTACAAAACTTCAAACAACAGCTGCCTTGTCCTGTTCAGTCCTGGCCATATTCTATATTAGACCCTGAACATCAATATGCTGTAAAGAAAAACCCTAACAACTAGAATTTAATATCATGATTAAATCAAAACAGACTGTCAGCAATTTTCTTCCTCTCCTGCTCATCAAGGAAATGAGAGAGAGAGAGAACTGAATCACCGCAAGTTTCTTGAAGACGGGTCTAGTCACAGTCAGTTTCCAGGTAAAGGTCTTGAAAACATGATCAGCCAACTTTTATTTCCTACTTTTAAAACTGCTGAGATTTTAAAAGTTTCTCAAAAAAAGTCCTTAACAAGTAACAAAACATTTATTCCTAAGATACACATGTAGAACAGAAGAAACTGATTAAAAGTACAGAGGAAGTACTGTAGAAATTGTGTAATGATTACGGTAGTAGTCCAGGAAGAAGAAATACTTGCTTATTTACACATTCAGATTGGCTATAACAAGTTGGATAAATATGTAAAAATATTGGGATAAAAATTTGATTTTGTTCAGATCTAGAGTTGTGTTAAAACGAGGCATTTCAGTCGGTGATGGACCGGGTCTTGCCAAAGTTCATGCCTCGTTGACTGGCACCTCCAGTGAACCCATATTGCAGTCCAATAAGCGTCTTACCTGGAACATGAAACACAGATGTGTTGATTATTGTTTTTAATTGTATACACATGAATTATTTACAAAGAGATAAAATGTGTAAAATGTTGCAACCCAGGATGAAGTATCCTTCTATAAGATTCCAGAGAAAGAAGTTTTACATTGTATAGACATGAAACTTTAAGCAGTGTTCTGCACTAAGTACCATTCCTTTCTGTCCATCCACCAGCCATTTAAGTACTTATTCATTTCATTAGGTTTAACACATTGAAAATCATTGTGGGAATCTATATGTAACATGAATATCAAATAACTTTGTCAAATAGACAAGATAAGATTTTGTTTAACCCTTTCCCTCATTGAGGACACCATGAAAAGACCTATGCGAACAACATAAAACCATATCAGCCTGCGAGTTACTCAGGTTTTATGCTGTTCGCTGCTCCTCAGTGGTCTGGAAATGAGGATTTTGTAATTAAATTTAGTAAGGTTTAACTGTGATTTTCTGCAGATCAGGTTTTATGTGATACCTATTGAGTGCATCAAAATGAGTCCATATGAGGGAAAGGGTTAAAATGAGTCTATATGAGGGAAAGGGTTAACACATTGAAATCAAATATGTCAAAGGGTCCTAAGTGCATACTAGAATAAAACGGTTTCATGGCCAAACTTTTAACTGTTTCACAGTTATCGCATAGACGTTCCTGAAAGTACACATGCATGTTAAATTGGGTGGGTGGAGCAGTGGCTTAGTGTAAACATGCTGGACTGCTATTCCAGGGGACTGGGGTTCAAATCTCCGTCAAACTTTGGAAAATTCACAGCTGTTTTACAGCATCTCCCGTCCAACAGTACTTGGGCTCTGTGTGTATAGGTCCTATATACTGGCAAGGCATGTTTAAGAACCACAGGGTCTATTCAGAAGGAACTAGGGTATCACACCCCTTTGTAAACTGTCTCATTCTCCTCGAGTAGGTTAGACCTGTCTTCCAGTGATAAAGGAAGGTTACCCATGACAGAAAAATCAAAATCAGAGATGCTGGACCATATTGATGACTCGTAGACCCACAGGGCTGGGTGCTTATTTCTATGATATTTATTGTATGTATACATTTATAAGCACATGTCATGATAATAAAAAAGTTACTTATATAGGCATCACAGCACCATGCAATATATGCCTTAGTGTCAACAAACAAGATTTTGTTTGGGTTTTAGATTCCACTAACACCACTTCAGCCATTTGGGGACTTAGTCTCAATGAGACAGATATAGTGGGGCCTCCATGCTATGATTCACTGTAGGCAAGTGATAGGATACCAACCCCTGTCATAAAATCTCGACACTGGACCAACCAGTCCTGGAACTACCCTTACATGCTGAGTGCCTAGTAGTATCATTTCTAACACTGACATATGTATATTTCAGAGTGACTTACCAGCTACAAGTGTCTCCTCATCAAAATTTCTAACATTCTGCTCAGCCTCTTTAGGTCCCAAGGTCGGGCCAGAGAAACCATTTTTCCGGGCCTGTTAAAATGTAGGTTGAAACTATTAGGCTTATCTTTTACCAACTATTTCTTACACTGAAAACAAAGACCATGGTTAAACTAGATGTGGGTGTTCCTCGGAACACTTGTGTCGCCTGCATTTAAGCATGTTTGATGAAAGAATTGACTAGAAAATCGATCTTTTGACAAATTATTGATAAAGCATAATCTATTTTGTGAGGTACAAAATAACACCAAATCACACACACACACATATATTTATATGTATATATATTTTTTTTTTTTTTGGGGGGGGGGGGGGGGAATAAAATATTCAAACAGTGCAATATGTAATAATTTTCCCGAGCACTTTCGACTATACAGTCTTCATCAGAGGAGTGTCAGAATGACTATGAATTCAAAACATTAACTGTAAGAAAAATTATGACGTCATTAAGCACTTATGACGTTAATTATATATATGTTGCAAGTTTGTAGTCATCATTATCATTATTGAGTTATCATTCTTGTGTACTGCACTCAGACCAATGAGATCTATCTACTATAAATGTTTAAGGCAACACTTCAAATACTTTACAAGTTATGCACCACACAAGAATTAAATCCAAAAAAATAAACAAAGGGAAATAACTCCAAAAATACAACAGTTATCATTCTTGCACAATGCACTCCATGAGATCTTTCCACCTGTGAGGTTTCAAAGTAATACCTCAAATACTTTTCGTGTTATGCTCCAGACAAAAATGAAGTCTGAGTATCAACAAAGGGAATAACTCAAGAAAAAAAAACAGAGTTATCATTCTTGCACTGCACTCAAATAATACGTTTCGAGTTATGCCCCAGACAAAAATTAAGTCTGAAAATCAACAAAGGGAAATAACTCAGAAAATATGAAAGTCATGGTTATCATTCTTGTGCACTGCACTCCACCTCAATGTGATCTATCCATGTTTTAAGTTTCAAGGTGATACCTCAAATACTTTTTGAGTTATGGTCCGGACAAAAATAAAATCTCAGAATCAACAAAGGGTAATAACTCAGAAAATACGAAAGTCAGAGTTATCATTCTTGTGCACTGCACTCCACCTCAATGTGATCTATCCATGTTTTAAGTTTCAAGGTGATACCTCAAATACTTTTCGAGTTATGCTCCGGACAAGAAAGTGTGACGCCGACGACGCCGACGACACCGACGCCGACGACGCCGACGACGACGACGACGGACAAAGTGATCCCTATGTGTCTGCCATGCTATGCAGGCGACACAAAATGAGTCAAATTATTTCCCATGACAACGTTTCTATGTAAACAGATCAAATGATTCAGTAAAGACTTGTGTCTACTACAGAAAGAAGTAGCAGTACTTGTAAAAACTCCCTGCTTTAAAGATTATAAAAAAAAATCATACAAACTGATGAAGCCAATTTTTTTTAATAAATCCTAAATACATCACTGGAATATTTAGAAGAAAATAAGTGTGTAGAAGCTTGAGAGGCAAACTGGGAAAGTTCACATAGACCTTGGTGAAACTGTACATTTCATTCATTATTCAACCAGCACAGTGGGGTCAATCTTATAATGTTAATATCCCCACATTCTTTTTTTTTATCAATATTTTGTAAGCACTGAGTAATGCCATTTTATACCTAACATAACATGTTTTAGAGTTTCAGTATTTCATTTATAAAGCAACATCCAGCTAATTACAGGTGCAGGAGACCTCAAGTGCATAGAGGCACTTGGGTAGAACCACCGATCTACCGCAAGCCAACTGGAAGACTTCCTTACAGGAAATATCCAAGTGACAGAACTAGGGAGTAAGTGGACAACAGTAAGTCAGCATTTATAAACACTTGGCTGGACGTTCCTTTAAACTGTACAAACCACCAATCATAATATATCCCAGCATTGTGATAATCTGATGACTTGATTTTAGTAACTGTTAACATTATAAAATCAGTTCCATAATGCACCAACAAGGTGCCACCACCACCAGCACAATATAGAAAAAACTAAATCATCAGTAGGCTGACCTACACTAATTTATTCATGTCATATTGCTTTTTTTTTTTTTTCACAAACAAGAAAGGTTAAATATGATACTCACCGCCCTACCAACAGCATGTATACAGTTTAACACATGGGCCATGCCGTTCCGTCTGTCTGTCAGATTGGCTGTTTGGAACAAATCATTCTTACTCACTCCGTATTTCTCTATTGCAAACAAAAAGTTACTAATATTTTCCATATCTTTAAATTGCTTAAATGCCCCTGATTGTACATGGTTAATTTTTTTCACTGCACCTGGCTTCAATGTGTTCATTAATCTGAAACAGAAAAAAGAAAGAAATTAACATGACAAATTACGTGTCAATACTAAAACATGTTTATCTTATTAAAAAAATTTTTTTAGTAACAATTTTTTTGCAACAACAAAGACTAATATTACACATCGTATCAAATATGTGTCAAATATGTATCAAATATGTGTCAAATATATATCAAATATGTGTCAAATATGTGTCAAATATGTATCAAATATGTGTCAAATATGTGTATCAAATATGTGTCAAATATGTGTCAAATATGTATCAAATATGTATCAAATATGTGTCAAATATGTATCAAATATGTATCAAATATGTGTCAAATATGTGTCAAATATGTGTCAAATATGTGTCAAATATGTATCAAATATGTGTCAAATATGTATCAAATATGTGTCAAATATGTATCAAATATGTATCAAATATGTATCAAATATGTGTCAAATATGTATCAAATATGTGTCAAATATGTGTCAAATATGTATGATGGTGACCATTGTTTTAGAGTATACAATTACTAAGTAAAGAATTAATTAAAATGAATGAAAACTGTGTGAGACACAGATTATTTAAGACATGTATGCCCTGAATGTAGATTACACAAGACGTGTACCCTGGATGAAGTATCACACAAGACATGTACCCCATGAATATAGATTACACAAGACATGTTCCCCAGTAATGAAGATTACACAAGGCAATATTTCCTTAATGTAGATTAAAGACATGTACCCCTTGAATGTAGTACTACACAAAACATGTACCCCAAGAAATGTGAAATGTGTTACTCACGCAAAGAGTTTCAATGGTTTCAATGTACTTTTTAATGGATTTATATGCAACTAGATGTTACAAAATAAGTTTCGAGGCAGAGGAAGGTACTCTCCAATGGTGCATGAGACAATTATATGGTAAATAAATATGGCCGACCAGGTTTTTGAATTCATATTCGTAATGGATATTTCTTAAGGACATACTGACATAATTTATACAACGCCTAGCGTTTTAGGTAGTTTGGAATCAAGATCACACTCAAGTACGCTTATCAAGGTAAAAATTTAGTACACAGTGTGTTGTATAAACTGTAAATTGTATGGAAGTTTGCATCCCTTAGTTTACAAAATACAATTGAACCTGTATTAGCAGCCACCTGTACAAACCTGCCAATCTGCATTTAGTGGTCAATTTTGATGTCACAGACCAAATTGACCCATCATAACAGGTCCACAAGAGAAAGCGTTAACATCAAAGGTCATAATTATTTTCATTTTACAGACCCTCTGCTTAAAAATTTTCAGGGGAAAAAAAAGAAATGTGCCAACTGGATAAAGATGCCCCGACTCCATGCCATTTTCACTAAGTCAGGAACCACAACTCTGCTAGGACTGAATGACTCATACAGAAATCCCAGATGCACAATGTCCCTTACCGGTGAACATTCACAGAAAGTTGTGACTGACTGGTACAATTTTTTTTAGAAACAATGGATTTTCTTTGCCATGCAGACTGTGTAGGATCTGAGCTACAAAACTGTATTGTATTATACATGCCCAACCCAAGACCGTGTGATGGATGGAAGGAAAGACAAGGACAAAGACGGGAGGAATACTGGGGTAGTGTAAATAAAAGTATGTTCCTGTAACTGATTTAAGGTAATCCATCCACCATCAAATTATAATCATGATCCCTCAAATGCTTAAAAAAAACTAAGTGCAGTTGACTTTGAGTTGTAGCTCTTTTGCTCAAAGTCTATAAAGGCTTGCATTTACTAAAGAAATCCCCATGATCACTTGATGGACCATGATCCAAATTTAACGATTTATGGTTAACCTTAATATTGAATAAATCAAGATTTCATCAAAGAATCATAAATATTCAGCCTATAAGTGACAATATATAGAGGGTAATGTGTTGTGATAACAACTTGGCTATAGGAAGAATTAAAATTATCGAACTAGGACTATGGATTTGATACACATTTACAATCAAGTAAAAAGTACAATAAAGAAAACCAAGAGATTCTCTTCTTGCAGTTATGAACTTTTTTTTTCTTCAAAAAGACAACCACATATATAAATCATTTTAATATGAAGTAACTTTTCTATTATTAATTTTATTCTTCAAGTTTAAAAAGTAGTTGCAGTAGATAGGGGTATACAATATTGTCAAGTTTCTGCAGACAATGACATCTTCCTTCACTCCAAAATCATAATGTCTGTACCTTTTTATAATTTATAAATTTTGTATAATTTGGTGGCACTGTTCAAAAGTAACAGGCAATTAATAATTAGCAAAGTGTGCTTTTTTAAATTGACAAAAAATGACGAAATCTCCTAATATTAAGAAAATTTCTACAAAAATATGAGTTCCCCTATTAAACTATATGTTATATTTCAGTATAGTATGTTACATTTATTTTGGTTTGTGCTCATATTATTTCTTATTATGTCATACATACCATGCAAGCCAATCATTTCATTACTGAAAATTAAATCATCACTTTCAAAACAAGAATGTGATTAAACTTCCCCAAACAAAACAGACCTGTCACTATGGCCCCTGGTTCCTAGACATGACCCTGTCAGTATGTCATGAAGAAGAGACTGTGGTCTCCATCAAAACCCATCCCCATCTATCAATGTGTACCCATCCACCCACCCCCATCACCCACACACTTCCCCCAGCCCCCTCACCAACCACACCTTGATATTGATCAATAAGCCCCTGGGCCAAGATCCTATCTATAATCAGATTCTGGGCACTAAATCTTTGAAATAGGCTCGTCCCTTTACAACACAAACAATGTGGGGTTTAAAAAAACAACAGAACATTCCTAAGCCAGATCTTACTGAAAACAAGCCTCTGTCTAGGCAGACTGTACAATCAGAGACATTCCTGTTCAGACTTATCCAACTGTGTGTAACATTCATTAACCCTTTCCCTCATACAGACTCATTTTGACGTACTCAATAGGTACCACATAAAGCCTGATCTGCAGAAAACCACAGTTAAACCTTACCAAATTTAATTACAAAATCCTCATTTCCAGACCACTGAGGAGCAGCGAACAGCATAAAACCTGATCAGCCTGCAAGTTACTCGCAGGCTGATCTGGTTTTATGCTGTTCGCATAGGTCTTTTCATGATGTCCTCTATGAGGGAAAGGGTTAAAGTAATTAAGGGGGACACTTTAATAAACCTTCCAGTTGTAATAATCTTTTTGCCAATTTTGTTCTTTAATGTCTTCTCCAGATATTGAAACTTTTCAGACTAGGACAATTGGCAATACAACGGGCATGATTCCTGTATAACCCCATTTTCACATTGTGAGGTAGGTGTATTACTAACTATTAAAAAAATATGAATCTCAGACCCAATCTTTCCTTTTTTTATCAACAACAGTCAAAGTACCTGATTCATCTATTAACCCTTTTACTTCATGAATATTCATGAACAAATTCAGGAGCTGATAAAAATTAATTGACTGAACTTTAAATAGATTTTTCTTTGCGTTGCTGACTGTTAAAAGCTGAGCTATAATATTGTATAAGCAATCAGAGGATTTTTAAAGTACAGATGAGTAGTAAACATAAATCTTGCCACTACTTAAAGGTTGATCTTGTTTTATACTTCCTGTAGTGAATTTGTTTTTTCTGACAGTTTTCAAGTGGTATGTATTTTGCTAAAAGGATGATCAAAGGTGACGTTTGTTCAAACAGTGATTTGTGAAAAAATACATACAAAATTACCTTCTGCTCAACACTTGACAGAACTAAAAAACATGTATCCTTTGAAAAAAAAGGTTTCTTAAAATTTGTCCAAATTCAAAAATTATTTATAATCGTAACCATGACAACAAAGGAAGCCATTCCGATGCAGCCAACTTACTCGCAAAGTATTACGCCATCTTTTAAGCTGTCCTGGAATCTCTCCTCTCCCAATGGCTCTGATGAATCTACACCCTGGATAAAACAAAACATTCAACCGATTATGATACCTAGATCATTAGAGTGGCTTAGCAGAACATCATAATAACTAACTAACCCCTATACAGTGTCACAAGTGTGCAGCCATTAATATATCTATTTAAACACAACAGATGACAAAGTGAAACTTACAATTGTTTCAAATTTTCAAAATATATCAAGCTTTGCTATATCTCAACAATGTACAGTGGTAGATTAACCCCTAGTAGACCTTTTAAACAATCACCCCCAATACTTCTACAGATTTTTTATTTTTGTTGTTTTGGACAGCGTCTCAGGTCAAAAAGTGAAGTTTTTTTGTTGTTTTTTTGCTGAAGAGACAGCATTGGAAGATATGGGTACGATACCCTAGCTCATATTATGAATAGACCCATTGGTTCCTTAACCCTTTTCCCTCATATAGACTCATTCGACACTCAATAGGAAAATTTAATTATAAAGTCCTCATTTCCAGACCACTGAGGAGCAGCGAACAGCATAAAACCTGATCAGCCTGCAAGTTACTCACAGGCTGATCTGGTTTTATGCTGTTCGCATAGGTCTTTTCATGGTGTCCTCTATGAGGGAAAGGGTTAATATGCCCGGTGTATAGCACCGAAACATGGAATAGAGTACTCTGAATTCCCACAGTAACCATATATTTTGAGAGTACTAGGCAAGGTCACATCTGGTACATTTGATACATCTTTGATTTGGCCCGGTCACCTAAGGAAGGTGCTCCTGCTAGGATTCGAACGCCAAACCTCCCGAATGCAAAGTGGACACACTGAGCTATTGCGCCAGTACAACTCTTGTACACATGAAGAAGAAAGATAACACACACAATAAATATCACTTTAACAGGGATAAACAATGTTGTTTTTTCTACTAGGAAAAAGGCCCTTGAAGTGTCGTCATGTTGATCATTCTGGAAAAAATAGTGATAAGAGCAGACAGCACATCTTGAGTGATCCTGAGACAGTGCTTACAGGGACATGATACACTTGTCTCCTTATAAACACTACATCACTTCCTGCCCAGGTCGGGCATCATGACATAATACTGAATTTTAAGGATACTTTTCAATTTCTTAAACTACCTCCTTCCTTTGTTGTTGACAAAGACATTGAGGAGGGAAGTGCAACAAGTTTGAAACAATGGAGCTTTGCGTTCCATTAATAGTTAAAAATCTATATTTGCAATCTATTTTTAAACCTATGGTTATGATAAACCTATATTTTTTCAAATTAGAGACAATACAAAAATTAAATAAAAACATTTAAGGACAGTATTTAACTGTATAAAAAGGTATTTTGAGATGTATAGAAATACATAATTGTTGCCCAGAAGCAGTAAGGAGGGGTCCTAAGAAAAGGGTTAGAGGAATATTTTTAAGCAAACTGAGACACAGATTTCTACTACACTAATCTTTTCAACAGTTTCTGAGTTGTACCAGGGAAAACCTTGAAAAATTCTCACCCAGGGTGGGGATCAACCCAGAAACCATCTGACCCATAACTGTGAACTCTACCACAGGACCACAGCATCCATACAGTTCAGAGAGGGCTTAGAGGGGAGAAGTCACTCTACCAAATTATACCCAGAAAGTGAAAACTCACTTTGCTTCTCATCAATGTGATCCATTCCAAGTCACATAAAATAAATTATGCAAGAGGATTCAGTGGTCAGTTCTCATGACATGTTGGTTTTCTCTTGGTTTTTAGGTTCCTCCTACATTATGAACACAAACTCCACTATCTGTGTCAATGAGAGTGACCTTTTCAAGTTACAAACTTATTATATTAAAAGAAGCGGAAGAAATTTTACCTCCACGATACTTTTGTGGAGTACTGCCTCAATCCACAGCCTGGCCTCCTGTTCCAATTCAGGGCTGTACTTGCTATTGATCTGAATACAATAAATACACATAATAATTATACTGAACTTTCCCAAGGGCTTCCCAAGACTTTAAACAGGACAACCTTACAGCTGAAAAGGGGCCACAAATGTTAAAAACATGAGAGAGAGAGAGAGAGAGAGAGAGAGGAATGTGCTTTTTACTGGTGGTTGACTTATGATATACAATGAATATTTGTCCAAAGTTTGATTGCTGCTACTCAATGGCCTCTCCAAATACTTCTTTTTGTTAAGTGGGATGTGATCGTTGCTATGTGGCAGGACATGTGTGATTCCGATATTTAGAACATGTGATTCCTATATATAGAACATGCCATACTTATATATGGAACATACCAGTCCTATATATAGAACCTGTTATTCCTATATATAGAACCTGTTATTCCTATATATAGAACCTGTTATTCCTATATATAGAACCTATTATTCCTATATATAGAACCTATTATTCCTATATATAGACCCTGTTATTCCTATATATAGACCCTGTTATTCCTATATATAGAACCCATTATTCCTATATATAGAACCCATTATTCCTATATATAGAACCTGTTATTCCTATATATAGAACCCATTATTCCTATATATAGAACCTGTTATTCCTGTATACAGAACATGACATTCCTATATATAGGCTCCACTTCTCTTTGAGAGGCATGTATGTAAATTAACAGATTAACTACAAATATGACTACAGGGGAGAAATTGTACAAAAATGAAAATACTGAAATAAAGGGAGACAAAAATGACAAAGAAATAACAGACAAATCAGTTGATGTCCTTATATTAGTCACATTGTTACCAATAATCTGAAAGACAATATAAGCATAATTTCACATTATGATAGATGGTAGAGTTTTATCAATGTAAAATAATGCAATGTATAAAAAATAAAGGACAAAACTATGAAACTACATGTCAAGTATATTCCATGACTTGGTCGAAAAATTAATTGTAGCATTTAATACTGTTCCATGATTGATCAGTATCATTTATGAAATGTGGTTGTTAGAGTGTAAACAAAGTGAAATTCCGTGTTTATTATTATTCAAAGGCCACAACTCTGGACCTGTAATGGTGTGATTTAAATCATATTTTACTTTTGCTGAGATATTACAGCAATAAACAACAGGTTATGAGTTCAATGAAGATTACTTAATAAATGCAGATACCTAAGTGTCAAAATATAAATGCAGATACCTAAGTGTAACTAGAAATGTGTCCATAGGACATAGATGCCCCTGCCATTTTGTTTATTACCTAGATAATATTTTTGTTTATATAGTGAATATGATGAAAAACTGGAAATATAAAAGATGATTTTAGGATCAACTGAGTGCTGTGACCTTGACCTTCACGCTAGAGACCTGGTTCTTGTTTGAGACACATGGTCTTGACCTAAGGATCACTTGTGCCTAGTTATTTCAAAACACAACTATACACAACAAAGTTGCAGCTTGGACAAGATTTTAAGGTTGATTGGTTGCTTGGATATTGACCTTCAAGCTAGCAAGCCAGCGACCTGGTTCTTCTCTGTGACATATTGTCTTTTCCTAAGGATCACTTGTGCCAAATTACTTTCAAACACCAACATACGCTGGGACAAGATTTAAAGGTCAACTGAGTTCTGTGACCTTGACTTTCAAGCTAGTGACCTGGTTCTTGTTCGTGACACCTCAACTTGTCCTTACAAGGATCACTTGTGCCAAGTTTTTTCAAAAGGAGACCATAACAAAGTTACAGCAGGGACACAAATTCTTGTACATACTTACACATACACACAGACAGGCGTAACACTATATGCCTATCACGGGCATATAAAAAACAACAACTGAAATTTGGTACATGTATTTTCTATAATTTAGGGCCAGAACTGCTGACCTCATGGTCAAATTTGGCAAAGGATTATTGATTGCTAAATAAATGAAGATGCTGAATAGTTAAAGCAGCTCGTTCACAGATGGTCATTGACTAAGAATATGATTTTTAACTATATATGTGTATTATGTCTATCAATACCTATCTACAGATGCATTGTCACCCAATGCAACCATCCGTGATTGTAAAGAAATGGGTGGTGCAATACCATCAAAGACGGTATTTAAACTATATTTAGAATTATTAAACCTATATTTAGATTTTCATTTAATTTTACTGTCACCTGGGTGATAAAATTCACCAATTCGCCTTCATAGGCTGGACTTACGAAATCACTACCCTGGTGAAGACACCATGTTACAGAATGAGTCATGTGGTACTGCAAGTACCTGCTTTTGGGATATTGTATTCAATATTTAACTGATTTTGACAAAGTTGTGTTTATGATAGTGGTGTTTTTCCGTACAATGTGACCTATATTTACCAAGTTTATTTGTCAGGAAACAAAGAATTCACCAATATTAACAAGGGAGAGTAGAAAATCCTTTTATTTTTTTTTATTTTTACCTATCATCTGTGAACAAGCTGTATTTGCTGCCCTTGTTTAATTACTTATTTCTTACCTTTGCATTCACCTCGTTGGTGAGCCCGAAACCCCGTGGCCTGTTAGCCATATTGTGCAATTGATGTCCTCACACAAAGATATTCTCCTGAAACATACAAAATAGACACCTTACTTAACATCTGTACATCCAAGGTACCCCATCTTAACATCATGCTGAAGCCTTGTTCCACTCTCAATTGCCTTTCTTTTTTTTAATTTCCATGTTGTAATGTGGAATCTTTATTAAGCAAAACTTGTGTCTAACTGGATTTAACTACCACACCAGATCCGACTGCATGATTAAGGGCTTAGTATACATTAACATAATGTATGATTTATTTTCCATATTTGACTGTGGAACAATATCTTATGGTAGTAACCATGAAATTTGATCTGGACATCATGGGCTCAACCCAATTGGACATCCAGGCACAAAGTACTGGTCCAACCCAGGAAACTTCGCAAAGGATTAGTATAAGTGTAAGAACTAGTTTCCCAATCTTATTCCAAGTCTCTGAATGAGTCTGGGATTGGACCAATTATATCTGAAAAGAAATGTTAATCTATTCAAGTTTGCTGACACTTTTATTACCTAGCATTTTTGCAGGTATAAAATTCTGCACATATATATCTGACAAATAAATATCAACATCTTCAAGGTTTGCATGCAATTCATAACAATTTCAGTTGGCAGGTTCATATCGGCTGCAAAAAGAACGCTAATCTTAATTAAAACCTCTACAACAACCTTTGTAATTTTATAATATCAAAGTGATAGATAAATCAGATTTTGAAATACCTGAAGCTTGATCCTGCCCTCCCTAGGTGTTATATATAAATGAAATCCACATATACACAAGTCTAATCATTATCTGCACAGAGGACCTTGTACATGCATCACAATATGTGCATCAGTGTCTGTCCTTAACACAACTGCGTTCTTTTTTAAACTGAACATCCTCTTTCTGTGATGACTCACAAGTTCCTCATCACAAATTAATCATAATAAACGCACAGTTAAAATAAGTTCACATAAAACTTAGTTTAATCAAAATAATTTAATCTGAAGAGAAAACCTTGAAAGTAGTTGGGAATGGAACCTATATAGACATGGTAGATAATCAATGATGAAATCCATTGGAATGATGGACCAATTCATTCTAACATGCCATTGGTTGGATTCAATAGTGGTAAAACTGCATGGCTATGAAACAATTTAATTAAACAGAGACTTTTAATACTGCATATCATCCATCTGCAGGCTGTAGACTGGGAACCAGAGACTGTGTACAACCGTGTGTCTGGTTTCCTGCCAGTAAAAGCCTGATCAGTCTGAAATCAGGTCCTGACCTTTGGATTCTTTCCCTGTTAATTTCAGACCTGCAGCATTTTTTAACTGTAGCAATCAATATAAAACCAGATCAGCTTGCAAGGTATTTAAATAATCTTATACAGTGCAGGCCCAGTATACAATCAATGAAGACTGTCTTCATGGAAAATGAGACAGTCATCTAGAATTACATGACACAGTCAGACAGGTAACAATTATATCATCAAGCAAACTAGCTCCATCTGCTATTAATTTATTTGAATTTACTTCCTTTCGGGTTTCTGAATAATTTCCTGAAAGAATGGTCTAGATCCATACTTAAAAAGAAGTTTGTTTGAAATTACCTGACCACACGTTAATAGGCAGGAATTCCTTTGTTTAATAGCAGGATCAGAGGTGAAGAAGTCAACAAATGAGATATGTGGGAAGGGACCACAGTGGACTATATACGGTTTTGACAACTTTTGAATGACTTTGAATTTTTGAATTTAAAAAAGCCAAGTAATTATGTTATTCCCATCAAGTGGTTCAGAATAAACCACAAAGAAATAAAAATTTGACCAGCAAAATGAATTTAACCTAAGAAATAATTCAGGAGCATTTAAGCGTGTATGTACCTAGGGCTAGGTTGGGTAGGGTAAACCACAAACCTTAGTATTTTTAAAAATGAGTAATAACACACAAAGCTGCGATATATCATTCAATTTCAAAAGAAAAATGATTTCTCCATAAGTTAACATCTTCTCTAGATGTGTAAAATATACAAACAAATTACAAAATCATAAACAAGAGTACAAGTATCATTCCTCTCCAGTGATTTTTTATTTTGTTAATTTCTTTTCTTTTACAGGTGGTTTCCCCTGGTCAAAAACCATCATTTTTCCCCTAAATTACTACCTATTTCCCTATGAAATAGTTTTTGGTGTTTATTTTTCCCCGAAAGAAATAATGGATTTTTAATGCAATTAGTGTTATTCTTATAATTTAGATATTAATTTGAAACTTTCATGGACTTATATACCACCTATAATAATTTCATTTTTAATTTAAAACAATTATATAATCTTTTAATTTTTCAGTTGTTTTTTTTTACAACATATAAAAATTAAATCACTGCACTTTCATTACATTCCAGCACTACACTGACCAGTACTACTCCTGATAAGCCCTGCCTCCCAGCATGACCATTGGCTACACATAAAGCCCTCACATCACATACTAGAGAATTCAAAGTTGTAAATTTATATGCTTGAATCATGTGTATAGTGTTTATACAGATCATGTAGAATAAATCCTGTCTTGGTCTTTATACAAGGATATGGATTACACAAAAGAACATAACAATTATCCGCAGTATGTTTTATCTGAAATTATCATCAACCTAATTTAGACTAGAGATGTACATTGATACTGGTACATGCCTGTGTATCCATACTTACCAGAGTTTTCCATGACACTTAAAACCATCAACCTTTAAACCTTTCCCTCATATAGACTCATTTTGACGCCCTCAATAGGTACCGCAGAAAGCCTGATCTGCAGAAAACCACAGTTAAACCTTACCAAATTTAATTACAAAATCCTCATTTCCAGACCACTGAGGAGCAGCGAACAGCATAAAACCTGATCAGCCTGCGAGTTACTCGCAGGCTGATCTGGTTTTATGCTGTTCGCATAGGTCTTTTCATGGTGTCCTCTATGAGGGAAAGGGTTAACTTGACAAACTGTCTAAATTACCCACCAAAATTTTTAACTATTTTAACGTATGTATACATTTGCTTAATAACACAAATATATTTTATCAGGGAAATACATATGACAAATATATTGGCAAAAATTGTGGCATATATGTTATATTGCAATATCATCAAAATGTAATGTAATATCATTCCATCTATTTAACACTAAACCATGAGTCATGATCATGTACAATGAAAACAGAATGTTCTTGTTGCTTGATTAAATTGATAAAATATTTCATTTGGATAGGTTAGATTTCGGTAACACTGATATGACAAAGAAAATATATAGTGCTGCTTCACTGTAATATCACACCATAGACAGGTGACATGTCAAAATATTTATCCAGACAGACTGCTAACCAGTTATCTATCACATTATGTGCAGATCACAAGGCACAATGCAAGATATACCAGTGCCATTTATTAACAACATATATTTGCAGCCAGGAATCAAACTAAGACCTCCTGATTATGGGGCAGACACTCGAACTACATGGCAACCAGGATCAGTCTGGTAACGGCAAACAGGATCAGTCTGGTAATGACAACCAGGATCAGTCTGGTAACAGCAACCAGGATCAGTCTGGTAACGGCAACCAGGATCAGTCTGGTAACGGCAACCAGAATCAGTCTGGTAAACATTATAAACCATGTTAGAATGTACCAAAAGATATATGCTATTACCATGACATAATTTAATAACCCATTTACCAAATGACAGATGAGTAAGAAATTGAACTTAACCACCATTATGTTGTTGTTTTCAGTATAAAACCCAGTGTGAAATAGCCTCCAATCTCCATTGAACCTCCCCCTTGTTAGGAGGCAGGTCATGATTCTGGCTGATGAATCAACATTTCTATTTACTGGTGTTTGGATAATGTCAAGGCTGTTAGAACAACTAGTCATTATTGCTGTATCTGACAGGGACTTTTGCATCTTATTCAACATATCAACTTTATTATCCTAACCCACAATTTCTGGGACAACAACTATTTGAAAACTTGCTTAACCCTTTCCCTCATATAGACTCATTTTGACACCCTCAGTAGGTACCACATAAAGCCTGATCTGCAGAAAACCACAGTTAAACCTTACCAAATTTAATTACAAAATCCTCATTTTCAGACCACTGAGGAGCAGCGAACAGCATAAAACCTGATCAGCTTGCGAGTTATTCGCAGGCTGATCTGGTTTTATGCTGTTCGCATAGGTCTTTTCATGGTGTCCTCTAAGAGGGAAAGGGTTAAATCAGAGATTAGAGAAGCTGCAGAGACCATGACATGTCTCAAACTTGGGACCTACAGGGTGCTGACCCGAAATCTACATCATCTTCATCCCCAAACCACTGAGCTAGATCAACTTGTAATATGGTCTTAACCGTCTATCACATGGACACTCTGGTTCTCATGGGACCTTTGGGTAGCCAGGTAAGATTGATTGGCTGATTGATTTTTTTAGTTTACCGTTGCTGCGACAGTATTTCAGTCATATAGTGACGTCCAGCTAATTACAGATCAAAAGCCAGATCAAACCAGGGCTGTAAAATTCCATTTGCCCTCTTGCCATGGCCAGTGAAAAATACTGCAGGATGAGTGAAATTCAAAACACTTCTTAGTAATTTTCATGATTTTGACTTTCTCAATTTTTGGAAGGGCGAGGCAAGGTGAGCGATAATTTTAGGAATTAAAGGAATTTTACATCCCTGTCAAACTGAAAGCATTCACAGACTAGATGCTGACTGATACAACTAAAAAGAACTAACAAATGATGTACAGTTAAAAACCTGATCAACCTGAAAGTAACTTGCAGTAAGATGGTCACATCTTCAGTTTTTCTAATGCCAGGTATCAATGGATGGTAAGAGGATGAATCTGGCAAGGTGTCCCAATATATCCACCCTTAGAATTTACCTGATTTGTGAGATATGAATGAATTATAAATCAATGGGAAGTGTGCCACACAACAGATAAGGCTCAAGTTCTTGAGATAACTTCACTTAACCATCATTACTGAACAGCTAAAATCAATAATGTATGTATAAATGCAGAAATACATACATTTTTCAACTTGCTCTTTGTAGAGTACAGGTAACAAAAGCTACAAGACTTAGTGCTGGAGGGTTTTTTGTTTTCTCTTCTTTTTTTTTAAACATTTCTTTTATCCTGCAGACAAGGGTGGCTACAGGTTATGGGATCACAAGTTACAGATTTAGTTAAAAATGAATATTGACATACAAGATTTAAACATTATATAGATATAATACAGCAGTAACATATGTAGCAAGTACTCAAACACCATGTAAATTAGTCTGCTGATTTTGATTTAATACCTTAAAACACAGTAATAATGTAATGTACAAATGGTGACATTTGAAGATGACCCAATTGTTCAATTCACATCAGGGATGTAATTTATCAATTATCTGAGTTTATATAGATTCAAACTCAAGAGTTGCATATACTCTATTACATACTTCACTAACAACTCTGCTTCATATATATATGTACAGAGAATAATTACCTGATATTATAGGGGTTAAATAAATTTATTTCATATAAAAAGAAAAAAATTCCAATTTAAGAACCCTGAATCAAAATATGATAAATGGACTCGGGAGACTGAGGAATAAGGGTCTGGCCCTGTGTTCCTGAAAACAAAAACTGTACTGAGTATTATTGCTTTGCTCATATTCAAATTTCGCCAGATATGGCCAATATACTTAACATGGATTGAATATAATACATCAGTATATATATTTTAGTTTGAGACCAATATTCAGTACATTCTGGAAAACATTTTTGGCGATGTGCTTTGCAAACAAAATTTCACAAACTTTGAAGGTTTTCCTGATTGTTTGGAAAAACTGCATCTGACAAAAGAATCATTGGGACCTATGTGTAAGGCACAAATTTTCGCTCCACATGCCCTATATACCATTAAAATTGATAAAGAAATAAAATATTTACAGCAGTTGTCCCCTCTGAATTGATGCAAATTATGCTTTTTGAGGTAGTTTAAAATGACGTTGTATACCATGTGGAATGGTCACACTGAACATTGTACTTAAGTATTTTTGAGGATACAGAGTCTGGTGTAAGTGAAAAGTTGTTTATTTGGACCCCCTCCTCTAGGTCCAAACTAGCAGTGTCAGCTAGATATAACTGCCAGTCCTGTACTGGTTCAAAACCTGGGACAAGATACCTGTGCATGATAAGATGACCACCCAGACTATATTGTAAGCATGTAATCAGTAGCAATGAAGGGCTGACTGCAGAAGCTTTTCTATCTTCTTCTATTTCTCTAGGTGCTAGAACAGTTTTGCAGTCAGCCTCGGTATGTACACATAACATGTACCAAGTGCATCATGCATCTAGAAACCAGACGCCTTAGCACATTACAAAAGCCAAATAAGCACGCCTTACAACGGATGCCTTCAAACCAGATATACAGGGAAAATTCATGGCTGACAGTGGACATATTTGTATAACACATGACCACAGTAGCACTTCTGTTATTATAATTACCTTGAGCTTAACCATTTATTACTGAATAGATGTAGAGCAGGAATATGACTGACAATGCAAATCCTGAGTTTCAACTTGAGTTAACATTTCATCTGAATGGAAGTGCATTAATTTTGGATTCAAACCTGGTACTCTAGCTTGTGAATTTTCAAGGGAATCCACAATGTAGTCTGTATCAGACTCAGATCCAGTCATGAGGTTATGAAAAGAACTTCTGCTGCATATCTCACTTTAACCCTTTCCCTCATAGAGGAAACCATGAAAAGACCTATGCGAACAACATAAAAGTTAAAACCAGATCAGCCTGCGAGTAACTCGCAGGCTGATCAGGTTTTATGCTGTTCGCTGCTCCTCAGTGGTCTGGAAATGAGGATTTTGTAATTAAATTTGGTAAGGTTTAATTGTGGTTTTCTGCAGATCAGCTTTATGTGGTACCTATTGAGTGCGTCAAAATGAGTCTATATGAGGGAAAGGGTTAATGTTTACTTTAAACGTCTATATTAATGTCAATGGGTTACAAACACACTACATTAGAAAATGAAAATTCAAAATTATTTCCCTCCATCCTTTTTTTGAAGCAGTCAGATTTCATTACAAAATGAGTTGCCAGTGCTGAAAAAAGTGGGATTAGTGTGAAGAAAAAGATAATATAATGAAATGAATTTCTAAATCATGAACATGTACAATGCTATAATTCCCTGTTTTTTGATAAGTGATCATCATCAATGACATCAAATTAAATTAAGATAATGTTGTAACAACTAAGTTGAATCCCGGCTATTTAGGAAACAAAGATTTACAAACAAAATGCCTTTAAAGTTAGCAGTTAAAAACACCTCTATATCTGCTGCCAATGCTGTCCATGAATACAAAGGATATTAGACATTTCGAGTTCATTAATATTCATACAATAAATTTTAATGAACCCTGGGTATGAAATATCACACCCGAGACAGGGGGAAATATACTGGTATGTCCAGTGTCAACACCAACCAAGAAGGCACACATGTACAAGATCCCAGCGAACAGCAACCTTGAGCTATCACTGAAGGTGAAAAATACCCCCTAAACATTGCTAAATTGTTGTTCAGTCCACAAATTCCATTGCAACTGACTACAGAAAAGAATAAACCTCCTAAAAACTGCTTTACTGTTGTTTGCTCCACAATCTCACATACAGCTATCAATGGTAGCTTTCTATTTCAGGTAACTGTGACCTTGACCCCAACAATCACAACTAAATTATCATCTACTAAGCTTTAAAAGCTATTTTTTGTTTTGCCAAAGACCAGACAGGACTTTTATCTGATGATGGAAAGAGCCTTATTACCAAGTTATGTGGAATAACACCATATATAGCAATTTTGAAAGAAGAAGGATTCAGTGGGAAAGACACCTATGAACAACTACTGAAATAGAAGGGGGAGAGGGGGGCAGAGCACTGCCAGCTTCAAGTGTATTACTGGTGTACCATTCAAGCTTCACATACTTTGCATGAGATTTGTGGATAAGTTTTAATAACTTCCTTGTTCAAGATTTTCTTTGTTTCTAAAATCTTGTAACATGGTCTCACTTATCTAAAGGCGCTGATCTGAAGCATTGTAACTCACTACAGTACCACACAAACATAACTAAGCGCAATATCTGCAGCATTTAGAGTTAGTCTAGAAAACATCCATGATCAATCGTTACAATTAATGCTGTGGGCATTTGTGACTGCCAATGTGATCAGCGGAGACCAAGATCAGCCTGCACAGCCATGCAGTCTGACCATGGCCTGCTAAGTTTGCTATTCAGTCAAAAAATGTTCAGCAAAGCACCCTCATAAACAACTAATGCAGTCCAAAATGAAGAAAGGACAAGTTCAAATTTTATGAAATTTAGCATGGACAGGTTAAATTTCCAAGGTCCACAAAGACTGAAATTGTGTGTAAGCAAGCAAAATTATTTCCTAAAACTATTTTTTCATTATAAAAAACAACTCAGTAGCAGTGAAAAATTCTGATAATTACTTTCAGATGTACAGAAACTACAGAAACTATATGTACTATTTCAGACCAACACATAAGGAGGTGGCATATTTACAAAAAGATTCATTGTATTCAATTCAAATCAACATTAGAAAAAAATATAAACCACACTGTGTCAGATTTTTCAATAAATCGCCCATATGTTGAATGGACACAAGTGGGAAAATGAAAAATGGGTAAAATATGTTAAATAGATACATTTATGGGTGTCGAGGACTGACAGATACACACAAACACTTGACAATAGAATGTGTCGCAGCTCTAAGCAGAAGCCTCACTTACAACACAAAAATGTAATTAACATCCACTCAAACAGTCCACCGGACCTTCCAATACTCTAGCTATAATACAAAACTGAGGGAGACAAGAATGTGGGGCTTCCATTCAAGTGTAATGTGACTCACCAATGTTACATGATTATATATCAGAAGCCACACAAAATGATCTGAAGGAAAGTTCAATGAATTAGTAACCTATTACATTTAGCTATATATTTGTTTAGTCACTAAAATCATGAAAATATGTCCAGGACTACAGATAACCTTTTTCATAAAATGAGTATTTGCGAATGCTCTACTGAATAAACTGCCGCTCTACCAAATGAGCTACCCGGCTGCTTAGAAATCTTTCTACCCTATTGTGAGATTTGATTGGCTTAAACAAAGGTCAATCTGAGACGACCCTCTATACGATGTCACAGGTCAGATCCATTTAGCATACTGAATCTGATTTTAATGAGATTGTAAATATCCACGCACCACACTAAAAGCTAATCACATAAATCTGTTTACAAAATAATACTAAAATTATATCATTCTGGTTGTAAATGAATCATCTTTCTCACTTTAAAGTAAAGTTGGAATTATCTGATCAATCAGCATTTTCAATTGCCTTTCTATGTTTGTAAAATATATCAAAGTATTTATTCTGTATTTCTGATCTGGTGAATAATAAGTCTTAAATCACCTTTCCTTGGTTTAAGTCTTACATGTAGAGATAACAGCCTAATTACTGCCTGATCATCTGTATAATTATACAAGTTGATGTAACCTGCAGCACACCTCGGCTGGACTGTGAATCAACATCACACACAATCATGGACATCATGTGAACACCAGTATATAGGCAACAAACAGTACCAGCAATACATCGGTTCCCACTATCTTTCGAAATTTGGGTCCAATGGGGCACATCAAATTTTGCTGTTTCTTTGTATGGCAACACTGAGTAAGATTTTCAAAAGTCATCCTCCATGTTGAATTTGTTCAATTATTATTTAAGCTTGAGATCATAAGTTATTTGTGGTTAAGAATTTCAATGAATACTCTGCATTAAAGGTAACCCCATGTACATGAATGCATTACACATCAGACATAATTCAAATACCTTGCAACCAGGCAATTTAGTGTGTATCTTATTCACAGTAGCCTACCTTGGGAAAATAATGATGAATCAAAAATAGTCACAGCAAGAAGACGTGAGCAAAATGATGTTTATTGGATAACAACATCCGGACTGCAAGGAAATACAATAACTTCTGAAAGTGTATATCTCTTAAGCGACACTTATGAATACGAGACAGACATTCCAGTGGTTGTGATGCAATAACTGTTAAACAAAGTTGGTTTGTTTCTTTGTTTACTTAGGAGTTCTCTAGCACGCTAAACCAGTCAATGACAAGATTGTGTTAAAATTGACCATATATACATTCAGTCTTAAAACTGAATCAACATTTTGCTGACACTGATCAGCAACAAGAAATGATTAACAATGACAGGGCCAAAATAGAATCAAAACATCTTTGTAGATTTTTTTCTATAGTAAACTCATACGATCTAGACATGCAGGCCTGGGTTTATATCCCTGTTGATACCTAACCATTAGAACAGGACACGAAATAAGAGAAGGTAATACCATATGTTAGAAAAATGAACAGTGTATTACAAAATACGTGTAAGCTATACAATATTTGCAAGAAAAAACAAACAAACTGTAACATCCATGTTATGCATAAAAAAAGGAAAATAAATGGAAATAATGGCTAAATCATGTCATTTGATACAATTACTAAACTGTTTCAGATGCCTAAAACTAATCTTTACATGCCAAGTTTGAATTAATTTTGTTAGATGGATATGGAGAAATGGATCAGTGAACGAAAACCTCAACCAACGCCATGCCAACGAGAGGGTCATGACAATAGCTCCACTTTTTTTTTTCTTTGAAAAAAGGAACTAGCTGAAAATGCCCATATTTAAAATGTGTTTTCAGAAACAAATGCAAATTGAATGTACATAATTATACTTAAATTATATATAAACTTACATTCTGAAATATATGCCTCCAAAGCATTAGAGTTTTGACCAAAACAGCTGCAAGAGATTTCCCTAAACTGCTATGCATAATCAATTTAACATGTCAAATTTTATATTGCACTTCAGAAAAAAAAATTATTTTTTATTCTGCATTTAAAAAAAGGGAATGATAATTTACCATTTTTGTCCCAAAATGCACTAAGATTCCCAAAATTCAGCAGACATTCAAGCAATCTAGAGATGAAGCCAAAAAGGATAGATTAAAATGCATCAAATATATGTATCTTGGCAAATATTACTAAATTAATTAATTTAAAACAATTGCCATAAAAAAAACATCATATCAGTGTATGTCCTAGACCTAGGTCACTGACCTAACTATAGTAAGTATCAAAAACATTTATCAAAACTATTATGTCCAATAACACAGCAAACAATAAATCAAAACTGAATTTATTTACAAAATCTGGTGGTATCTAGAAGGTTTAGTTGGTTTTACACTTTTAACCCTTTCCCTCATAGAGGACACCATGAAAAGACCTATGCGAACAGCATAAAACCAGATCAGCCAACTCGCAGGCTGATCAGGTTTTATGCTGTTCGCTGCTCCTCAGTGGTCTGGAAATGAGGATTTTGTAATTAAATTTGGTAAGGTTTAACTGTGGTTTTCTGCAGATCAGGCTTTTTGTGGTACCTACTGAGTGCATCAAAATGAGTCTATATGAGGGAAAGGGTTAAAAAAGTTTTTAACCAACCTCTTGCATCAATTTCAATAAACATAATAAGTTAAATTAAAACAATAGCAGACATGAAAAACAAATTACAGACAACATTAGAAAGTACAAGCACCTTCAGGAACCAAACAGTTTAATTATTATACCATACATATATGTGCTAAATCTTGTATCCCAATTATAAACAAACAGGGTAAATGATAGAGAGAATGGCAATAGATTGAAAGACACAGAAAAGAGGATGGAGAAATAGAATATAGAAAGACATGCAGGCAGAGCATAGATAAGCTAAATAAGTGTTAAGTTTCTGAGATGATGTTAAAAGAGGTGTTCCAATTATACAGTAGGTTTAATCTCAAAACCAAGGCACACCTTGACCCAGTCAACATTTTTTCAACACAAACATAAAATCTGTGCTACAGTATCAAATATTAATTTCACCGACAGGACTGGCGACATTAATAGATAACTAGGTTTACTTTACACGGTATTTATCAGTTATTTGAAAAATGTGCCGATACAGTACGGACATGTACGTCCCGCGAGACTCACCTTTAGTTCCTGAACTTCAAAGCGGTATGAACAGGTAAATACAGGTGCGGTCTCCAGTTTGTCTTCAATATGTCCAGTAGTTTAAAATTAAAGTGAAATTTGAACAGAAAATTGACAGAAATAAATGAAACAAACCTGTAATAAGAATAATCCACGAGTTGACCGGAGTTTTAACACTACCTTATAAGGAAATTCAAGCCGGTGTGCTATTTTTATGCAAGCAAATAGCGTCACTTAACTCGTACTGCACCGTTTCTCAAGAGTGACAATCCCAGTTCGAGTCACGCATACTTCGGCCGTTAGGTGGCGACACAGTCTACATGTCCTGCGGGAGGAGTTTTCCACTGTTTAACCTACCGCGTTTACCTCCCCGTCTGTCCGTTATGTAATACCGATCAGTAGAAAACGGCGATGTTGACACTTCGATAATTGTGTCATTACCGGACTTCTGGATGTATTGTACAGGTGTATTGTATGGTACAGTCATAATACAAATCACACTCTGTGTATAATTACGGGTATTTTGGCTTGTGTGTTCCGGGTTTCAACCGATATAATAGCTTTGACCATATTTACTTATTTATTTATGATACATAGGGTTATCTTTCATTGAAATTGTTTGATTTTATTTAAATTTTCAAATTTACCCTCAATGTAACAGAGAATTGGTAATTGTTCAGTTACTAAATCAATGATCTGTTATCAACCCGGTATACACATGTTTAATGATGTAGGCATTTGTTACAGAATGATAGCTTATATCCGGGTACGTATGGCACCAGGGTCTCTTAATATATGTCAGGGCTGGTTTCAGGAATTCAGGGGAGGGGCTAATTGTGACAATGCAAGCTTGATCGAGCAGTGAGGAGGGTGTAGTTTGGTTGGACTGATGATGCTGGGGAACTCTCCAGCAATTTTTCTTTTAATTTTAAATTGTGAAATAGTGCTTTCTGTTTTTTTTGGTTTTTTTTGTTGTTGTTTTTCTTTTTTTTATGTTGTTTTTTTATGTTTTATTTTGTTTTGTGTGTGTGTGTGTGTGTTTTGTTGTTTTTTTTGTTGTTTTTTTTTTTGGGGGGGGGTGCTACATTTAGGTATGGTCGGGGAATTGTAGAAGGGGCGCGCGCCGGATGCGCCCCTCCCCTTAAATCCGCATGTGTATGTAGAACTTCGTTTGAAATGCGTTTAACAGCTCATCTAAAGATATTTGATGACAAGTTTGATGAAATGACAATATATAAACATACATTGAAGGCCAATACTTTATTGCATCATATATAATTTGATGTGTTATTGTCTTACTCGTAACACGAAGCTCCATTAAACGGTCTAGGTATTCACACCTCGGCTCGTGTGTTTACCTTTTCGATTCCTCAAGGACTAAGATACGCAGCTTTCAATGCATTGATATAGAATTCAGAATAAGATTTTCCATCTGTCTGCATCCGTATGCACATCAATACGGAAGGCCCTTTCTCTGTATCTGAACTAGGACGAAACGTCTTTTTGAGCTGACTGGTGCCAAAATTTGTGCTTAAAAGAGAGAGAGACACACACACATGTGGTGGACAGGACAGAAGCACGGAACATACCAGCATCTAGTGAACGGGCTGGAGTTAATTGTAAGGAGATGAAGTGTTACTTTTGACTAAACGAAGAGAAAATCGGAGACGGGGAGGAACCTAGAAAAATCAACAGAGACCCAATTGATGCAAAGCAGTGCCTCATTTTCCAAAATGACGTACTCGTATGCTTCCCCTCCCCCTCACGAATCGCTTGACGTCGGGATTCAGCGGATATGGAAAAGCAACTTTCTGCTATTTCATGTTCGCCCGGTCTCATACGTATAGACATCGCTCAAATGAATAATAAAAAGAAAAAAAAATGATATAAAAATGACCAGGATCATTATTAATTGACAGAACAACCCCAAACGTCTGTTGTTTACATGTCTCCTATCCACGATCTTCTATTTTTTTTTTGATAATAATTCACAAATCTGCTAATACAAACGATTGTTAAGATTCTTCTTTCGACATGTCACAGTATACAGTCACATGGAATAGCGGCCTATCTCGTTTAATATTATGTATATAATTTAAAGGCACGCGACAAAAAGTGAAAAAAAGACATATTTTTCCCGTGTAGTGATTTGTTGTTGATATGCTGGCAGACCATGTTAGATTACTAATTGAGGAAAAATAAGTAATCACGGTTGGAATTTTAAAGACCCTTAATACATTTCATGAAAAAATAAAGAGTGTAATATTTTCAATACCTGAAAGACCTCGCAAATTTTGCGAGATTGAGAGGCAACCTTTATGGTACTCAAAGATAACATCTGACCTGAAAAACCGTTAGTATTTTCCATAGGCCCTTGTGAAAAATATCTGTGTTTACTTGATTTAAGAAATCGACATGGGTTTACTCAAATGTACAGTAGAACAGAACTTTATACGAGAAAATCGTAAATGCCCTTTTCTTTTGAATTGTGGAAATCCTAAAATGTAATATCAGCTGGATATGTTCATCATTTACCTTGTAACGATGATAAAAAATACCTAGTTATTTTCCGTATGGTAAGAGGCATCTTGCAGTTCTACATGATCGACTAATAAATAAATGTAGCAATCTTGATGATGATCTATTTAATCAATAATTACATACGTCTATCTACGAATCTAGCTGTATACGCTGTGCATAATTCATTAGAGGATGCAGAACATTTTCTTTTTACCGGTATTTGTAGTCTATGTGATGGACTACATAGGATCTTTTCAGGCAGATTAGAGCACTTCATTCATATATCACTGATGTTTTTATTTGTAGGAAGTGAAATACATGTACCTTCGTTTGAGGAGAACATTCAGATCTTTGATGCAGTTCATCAATTTATTTCAAATTAAAACGATTTAATTGTGTTCGTATTATTTATATTCCTATTTATATTATGTACCTGATTGACTTCTCTAATGCACCAGAGCGAGGCAGATGTGATTTGGGTAAACACCTGCATCATTTCGGCTACCAAGTCATTATCTATAGTTGCTTTCTTTGAATTTTAAATTTTGATTGGTTGTTTACACCGTCCCACAATTTATGTCAACTTTGGGAAACCATATGACGGGTACACGGGCGGGTAATATCGGCTATCTGCCAAATGCAGTATCCAAAATATTACGAAGCACATTAGGGAATTGCAAATTCAAATCAATGTACGGCTTGCGGTTGTGGTTGCAAACAAAAACAATGACATATATACATACAGAAGTAATTATCCATTATCCATTTAAAATCCAATGTGTATAAATTTGCTGAAATGAACGGGACAAAACATTTTAATGTTTGAAAGACAATTTATTTTCCTTTTTATAAAGACTATGTATGAAGGACAGGTCATGATAGACATATGTTCATTAGTACAGTGTCGCGATTAACAAAATACTCGGCCCTCAAAAGAAAAAAATAACATTATTATTATTATTATTATTTTGGAAGGCTTCCCCGGTGTGTCACTGACTGATTCTTAGAGTTTATGATAGAACATTTTAGTATGGCTGCTTTCGAAATTATGCAACAAAACCAGTTCTACTTAGAAATTATGTGTGTTAAACATCAGATGCAATAAAGAAAGACAAAAATACAACATATATTAGAATGAACTAACTCCAGAAGGAGCTGATGTGTCTCGGTTATATAGCAAAAACAAACTTATATGATGCATTATTTGAACAACAGAACGATTTACTCTGACGTCATCAGCGATTCTCTTCATCATGAGCAATTCCGGAGATATGCGAGACATGGCGTTGATATGTGTACGTTATTGGCGTCAAATGACTTTATGACGTTACATACGTTGTTTCCAATGACAGTTGAGGCTAGGAAGAAAAAAGCAATATGGAGAGCTCTAACAAGAAAGTAACAAAATCAAGGCTTCGATTCGTCGACTTTGCTATGCAAGTAATTGAATATCTATTTGCTTGTTGTCCTCAGAAAAAGGTTGATGACGACTACGATATATATAAAGAAATGTATGATGATCTGCAGAGTAAAAGAGCAAAAGATTTGAATCTTCTACAAAAATTGCGATGATTATAAACTTCCATTAGAAGCATCTGGAACACCGAAGAACAGGATTGCGTCACCTCCTCCCGAAAATCTCCCTACTTCCGGTGAGACACCACTGAGGAAATCCCGATCGTTTCATCTCTCCACCGATAGCCTGGCCATTCTAAACCCCTTCAGCCCAAAGTACCTAGGAACAGAGAACGGAGAGCAGACACTTACCAAGGATCGCCCCTTCGATCTATCCACTGACAGCCTTGCAGCCTTCAACCACTTCAGCCCCAAGTATCTAGGATCAGGGTCACAGGGACCCTTACCAAGGACAGCCCTTTCGATCTGTCCACAGACAGTCTTGCAGCCTTCAACCCCAAGTACCTAGGATCAGGGGAAGAGGCGGGGACCCTTATAAAGGACCACCCCTTCGATCTATCCAGAGACAGTCTTGCAGCCTTCAGTCCCTATAGCCCCAAGTACCTAGGATCAGGGGAAGAGGCGGGGACCCTTATAAAGGACCGCCCCTTCGATCTGTCCACAGACAGTCTTGCAGCTTTCAATCCCTTCAGCCCCAAGTACCTAAGATCAGGGGACGTGGCGGGGACCCTTACAAAGGACCGCCCCTTCGATCTGTCCACAGATAGTCTTGCAGCCTTCAATCCCTTCAGCACAAAGTACCTAGTATCAGGGGACGTGGCGGGGACCCTTATAAAGGACCGCCCCTTCGATCTGTCCACAGATAGTCTTGCAGCCTTCAATCCCTTCAGCACAAAGTACCTAGTTTCAGGGGACGTGGCGGGGACCCTTATAAACGATCGCCCCTTCGATCTGTCCACAGACAGTCTTGCAGCCTTTAATCCCTACAGCCCCAAGTACCTAAAAGCAGGGGAAGAGGCGGGGACCGTTACCAAGGACTGCCCCATCGATCTATCTACAGACAGTCTTGCAGCCTTCAACTCCTTCAGTTCCAAGTACTTAATATCAGGGGACGTGGCGGGGACCCTTACAAAGAACCGCCCCTTCGATCTGTCCACAGACAGACTTGCAGCCCTCAACCCTGTCAATCCAAGTACGATGGTTCACTGACCAAACTCGACAATCTGAACATGTAAGTAGTTTTCTGTAAGTTCTGAATATTGTTTTCTCTGAAGAAGCTTATCTGTATTTTCTTATATGAAAACAAAATTAATGAATAAGTAAATGAATTTACTTGTAAATAAAAGGCGGTATTGTCAGTTGCTGAAA
>CM037791.1:53625294-53656242 GCA_021229015.1 Solen grandis | reverse complement strand
TTGTAGATCCTTTATTTGTTTTGTTTTGTTTCAACTTCTAGGGAAAAAAACTGAAGTCACATGTATCCATGTGAATGCTTAATTGGATGTGCTGTTCGTGTTGCAGTGTATGTAATACTTAGTAAAATTGCATCAATATATTTACTTATGTATTGAAGGATCATCAGTCTGTGTGCTTGATATCGAATCTTATAAACATGCTGAATAGCAAAATAGACATATCTACATATTCGACTTCTTAGTTCTATATTTCATTTCAACGGGAATCTAAAAACATTAAATCATGGAAAAATCAATCAAAGTATACGAGAAGTTGGAATATCATTTTGAAAAATTGACTGAAAAAGCAACTGATGCATATTTCTCACTTCCGGACAAATTTACAGAAGATTTTGTGTATTTAATTAGAAAGCCGAATTATTATGAAATCGAACACATGCAGAAAACCTATTCAATAACATTCAAGAAGTTGAAAAGAAAATAAACGATAACATCAAAAAAGAAAATACAAAGGGAAAGAAAGAAAAACCCTTTATTCTTATAAAAGCAATGTCTCTGCCATTGACGGAAAACTCGAAAGCAGATAAAGCCAGAGATAAAATTGTCGTGCGTATGATTAATATGTGTCCATATCTTATACTTCAGTCTCGGAAAGATAGTGGCTATGAAGGACAAACGGCCCTTCACTTGGCAATCCTGCAGGATAAAAAAGTAACCAACTTTGAAGAAAGTATTACTTGCAAAATGTTAAAAGCGATTGAAAATGAGAAACATCAGAAAAATGGCGAGTGCGAAAAGCTTTCTTTTCATGGGAAAGTGGCTAAAGGGACGAAGTTCAGAGGAACAAGAATGAGTGCTGGTACAATACTAGGTGTCGCTGCTCTGTCTGGAAACAAAGAAACATTTAATTACCTCTCTTCTATGAAGGAACTAAGAATTACTGACAGAAACGAACACAACGATAAGTTATCCATTCCCTCATAAAGTATCCCAGTAGGGACAATGATAAACTACGCATGTTAAAGCACGTTCTGAGGAAAAAAGATTCTGACGCTGAAGAATTACTGTTACAAAAGAATAAGGACTGGGTAACCCCTTTGCAGTTAGCTTCGGAAAAAGGGGAATTCGAGATATTCGCCCATATATTGAACCACAGGGTATGCCTTTTTTTCACATTTTTTTCTGACAGAAACAAATTTTAATAAATTCAGTACTTCTCTTGTTTTCAATTCTGATTTTTGTTTTAGATATTTTTTATGAATATGCTTGACTGAAAAATCATTTGTAAAAGATGCCATTTTTTATCCACGCAAAAAAGAAATACAATTGGAAATAAAGCTGTAAGAAATGAAAAGCTGCAGAAACAATGTACGTAAAAAAAGAAATATCAATCAATTATTAACATCAGGAATATATGTAAGACATAAAAAACACGATTAATTTTGATGCAAAGCATCAAAGACGCCGCGCATGTTTTCAAAGCACGACTTAAATCAAACAAAGCCATTTTAGAATATTTTAATAACATGTGCATGCATCATTTACAAACAACAATGATTAATATTTCCACTAGGCAAGGATACATGTCATTTTGACAAATATCCTCAGCTGTAGGCCGTTTTTCAGCGATTTCTAAAATATGTTCTAAAAAGTCCATGTAAATAAAGAGTGTCTTAGGCCTAATTTCATTAATGTTTTTTTGTTTGTTTTTTTTTCAACATTTTTATCTATTAAATCATTAAATTATCAAAAATATGGCTGGTGAAAATCTCATTATCAAATTATTCAGAAATATAGAACAGAAAAGTACAGAAAAATTACTTATAAATATTTTGTTTATGATGCTGATTTGAGATGCCATAAATGAGCTAATCTGTAGATCAAATAAGATATATTAATTCCTTTCTTAAATACTCATTGGAAGAGTTAGGTTCTGCAAGATGCATGTCATTTCCAGATAGAAAGCTACTAAGGCAGTGTTAATGTCAATGTAAAAATCATCATCAGCAAGAACAAGGACGATTATAAGGAATCAAATTAGCACAGATGAGTATTCATTTGGTAGGGATTTAGGTACAGGTCCTGATAATTGGCGTGACGTAGGAGTATGGCTTTTGTGTATTGAAAATATGTATAAAATTAATTATATATTTTCAAGGCTTTACAACATATGCTACAATGTCACCCATTTCAAGCGCTATATCATACTGGGACCGCTGAATGGGCCTGTGTCCGTCAATTAGACATGTCCGATACGGCCATGTGTATAGTGTTTATGTTTTCTACACTCTCTACATTACGCTGCAAAACTGCGGTTTCGTTAATTTTTTCAAGTTGACGTTATGTATCTAAAAATCAGAATATTTTAAGGTTACAAAACATCTTCCAAAACCTTATTTCTGAGCTTTAATGAATCAGGTTGCTTGCAAGGTTCGATAAGCAAGTTTTAAAACCCCTGGCCTACGAATTTAGGGGGAATTTATTAGAGTCCCATTAAATGTGTCGAATTTCTTTTAAATAATGACAGAAGACTTGCGTATTTTGAAACTTTTTTTGCATCAGTTAATACAAGTAATTGATTCATCAAGTGTTTTTCAAACATATAACATGGTTTTATATTACAAAAATAACTGTGGGTTGCTCCCTCTTTTGATTATTTTTATGATCAGGTGTGATTCTACTAATATATTTAATGCTTGAAAGTAAGTTATTAAAATTTGTTTAATTCAGATGGTTCATTCATATAAATTTCACTCATGAAACTTCCTTTTGACGATAGCGCATTATTAAATGAGCATTCTCTTGTAAAAGTAGTCTGCACCCAAATCACACCCGCATAGTACGGAAGCGTATTAGTGCCACATTAACACTTATTTTTTTTTTTTTTATTTTTTTATATATGTTGTATGACGGTAATGTTGTAGGTATCGGTATATGGTGTAGGTATATATTGTAGGTGTATTTTGAAGGTATATGTTATAGGTATATGCTGTAGTTATATATTGTAGGTATATGTTATAGGTATATATTGTAGGTATATGTTGTATGTGTGCATTATATGTATATATTGTAGGTATATGTTGTTGTTATATATTGTAGGTATACATTGTATGCACCGGTATCCACTTAAGATAACCGCAAAAAAGGTATTTTGAGGATTCCCTTGTCATAAAACAACACACTGCCAGAACTGAGCAAACTGTCTTTTATCACAGACAGAAAGAAAGAAAGAAAGAAAGCTCTAGTTGTGCTATTTTTATTTTTTCTGTCCAATCGATAACAACCTTTTCGGCACGACGGTCATGCCGATCAGCCTGCTTATCCACACGACCGTCGTGCTGATAGACACAGCCATTACTTAAACAGATTAATGTGCAAAATTTACAGTTTAAACTGTACATATTACAGACAAAAGAGTTTAAACTGTAAATTAAATTTTACAGATTAATCTGTAATTTTTACATATTAAAGTGTCGAAATTAAAAAAATAATAAATGTCAATGTGGCACTAATACGCTTCCGTAGCATAGAGTCATTAGAATAACAGAAACTATCATTCGCCACAAACTGTTCGCTTATTTGGCCTGAAAACACATTAAATTTGTGCGAAAGGCGAATATTTCAAACACAGCCGTTGATACAAATAAAAAAAAATTCTTCACCGAAAATATGCATGTTAATTCACTAACCCCCGCAATTCTGACAACGATCAAAGCGGTAACAGCATCACTAAAACATAGTTCACCATATGAAAAAATGGGAGTCCTAGTATTCACGTAATTTCGAATGAATTGCATAAAGGTTCGGTAAAATTCAAGTTTGAATTTACCGCGCGGTGCTAAAAAAAAGAATAAGCCAAACTGAAAAGGGTTTTTTTAAAAAGGATCCATTTAACGGGGCCTCCTTGGCCGAGAAGGTAGATATTACTATAGTAAATTCCTCGACCAAAGTACGTCTACATTAGTGTAAAAGCACATCAAACCCCGTTTTATACCATATTCTGAAAGGTGTTACCTCATCAGATTTATAATGAACGTCATGGTCGCCATATTCATATTTATAGCTAATTACGCTTGATGATAAAGCAGACCTAACGTGACAAATAACGCTTGTTTTACTTGTTCGATTGTAGTTAAATATATTGCTTAAATTTTGCTTATGAAATTATTAAAATATTGGAGGTTTATGTATTTTTAAAACTCATTTGGGAAAGTTCTTACAACTTAAACTAATTTCACTTGATGTATTCGCAGTCTAAAACGGATAACGATGAGGGTGTTGTGCTGTACATGTCTTATAATGATTACAAGTAAATGATTTAAATGAGCAGGAGGGGGGGGATGACGGTCGATAATCAATAACAATGATGCAATCGATGTTGAACCCCAAAGTGCGTTCATATGGGAAAAATCGACACATTTAAGTGTCCTATTTCGCCCCCCCCCCCCCCCCCCATCAAACCGCACTTCGTTCCTATCATTACACGGGCAGTCGGGCTCAAACCGTATAAGATAAGCTTGATTCTTTTTTCAATGAATATCACAAAAAGAGTGATACGCGTTGCAGAATCAATCTTTTCATATATGGAATTTACCCTTTCTGAAATAAAAGCTTTAAGCTTAAGTACATTAAAACATCCATTGCGTTGTACATATGCATATAGATGCGCATTGAAACTATATTAAAACTATATTAAACACAATATAATAAATAAGATTAATGGTGAATGTTTACACAAATTAAGACAAATGATGACTTAAAATGAAATGATTGCATTTTATAGGGAGTTTTGGGTGAAATAATTTCCATTGTGTATTTCCCTTTCTTTTCCGTCCTTTGTGCCAAAATGTTCCCATTGCGTATTTTAGAGAAACACGCGTTCATGCAAATTTAAGACCAGTTTGGAGAAATGCCAGTAAATAAACAAATGTCTTTCAAAATCTTAGACCGTTAAGTCGAAATAAAACATCCAGAGTTTCTTTGTTTTTTAATTTAAATGTTGTTAAAACAGTTTAGATGTATTGCTAAAGAGACTTTTTTTTAATCTTTCTGATTACTCTGATAGTTTATTTTAAATTTGCGAAAATATCTGACACAAACGAAAAGGACATGCAGGAAAAAAATGCGCTATTGCTAATACTGAATACTCCTTTAATGTTACGGGAGGATAGACGGAATCCCGTTTGCTTTTTGATGGGGGAAAATCATCATCATCATCATCATCATTATTAAAATTATTAACTCGATGCAAACATACCGTTGAATATTGCTGAATCATCCCTTTCTTCATGTTATTTCTAGCTACTTAAATAGCTTTCAGTTGGCTGGCTGTAGGTCACAGGTTATACCTGGATGCTGTTTGTGCATTTGGAGTCTTCCTCCAACTGTGATTAGTTTTACATCGCTTTATGACTAAAATACAGTCCTGTCACGATCAAGCGAAATGCGATAGAACGAAATGACGGTGTAATGCGAAGTTATTCACAGGTCCCGGCCGAATTTGTTCTAAATTCAATGTAAAAAAAATATGCGATTGAACGAAAACGGATGGAACGAAAGATGAGCTGGAACGAACAATCTATTAGTTCCGAATTGCCAATTAACAGCTGATTAATGACGTGCTCGAACGAAGCGTCGGTCAGTTTTCACAACTTCTCGAGTGACATCCGTCGCTTGCGCGTGTCGGCCATTATTGGAAGTAATTAATCAATCAACACGCCATCCATGACACTGTTTATTACAAACTGACACGAAGCTTACAAGCAAGTTAATTTGTAGCAGGTGTTTTTTGAGTGGTAAAATGTCAAAACTTAATCAACAGTATAAGTACTGGTCGCCAGCTGCTCTGTTTTGTCATATCATTCAAGTCAAAGCAAGTCAAAAACATTTTATTTCTCTCAAATTCATGTACATCATGAAAATATAGAGGTACATTTGGGTAATACTTATGAGAGGCCCATTTTAGTTGATAATAAATCCGGTATTGTCATTAAAGTACACTATAAATCGAACATGTTAGAACGAAGACAACATCAACATATTTGTATCTGATAAGTTATTCAGTGAAGGATACAGGTTATTTTGGGGATAACTTAATCACCGATTGTATCTAAATCTTCAAAATATTGCCTGATAAAACGCTTGTGTTCAAGAGGAATGAGTGCAATGGGGGCAAACGGTCCCAGGAAAAATTGAATGTTCTCGTCTGATCTAACATGCCATGCCATTGTACGTCATAGGAAAGATTCTAGCCAACCGTCCCCGATGGCCGAGTGGTTAGAGCGTCCTCCTCGGGAGCGGGAGGTCGTGGGTTTGATCCCCGGCCGCGACATACCAAAGTCTGTATTTAGCTCCCTTGCTTGGCGTTCGGCATATAAGGGTAGTTGCAGGACTGGTTGTCCCGGTGTAAGGATAATGTGAGACTGGGTGTGGTATCATGCTACATGTCTATGGCGTGATACTGCAGTGTGGCAGCACTAAATCTGTCTCAAATAGACATCGTCTCCAAATGTCTGAAATACTGTCGGTGGGACGTTAAATCCAACAAACAAACAAGGGTCTAGCAAAGGTGTTTCAAGGGCGTTCGGTTGAGCTATTTTTGTTATTTATGTTTGCTTGTCCTTACTTATTTTCATGTTGAAATAAAAATAAATATACATTTATTGCTTACCCAGCATAGTGTTTTATAAAAAGTAAATTGCAGAACAACATATAAATTTAAATAAGTGTACATATACGGGCAAACTTACATTGACAAATAACGCCATTAAAATTTAATGAAATTTGGACATTTAGTATTCATATATATATATATATATATATATATATATATATATATATATATAATATATATATAATTATACGGCATTTGTTGACTATCATACATTATATACATACATGTGTACAAAGGAAATGGTATCTGCAATCATTGCGGTTAAGATGCGATGGAACGAAAGTTGCGATGGAGCGAAATATTTGCGTGATTCGGCGCCACTTCGTTCTATCGTGACTGGACTGTACGTACTGTCGAGAAAACAGTTAATTCTAGCACATAATAAATATAGTCAATATAGCTTAAATTATAAACTTATTTATAAGCTTTAATGTCAAGCATTGATGTGCAATAAATCAAATTCTCTGTATTTCGGAATTTTGGTCCAATCTTTGCATATTTATAATCTTCAATTATGTTATGTTTTTTATTTCTTTTGTATCTTTGTCAGGTGTATCGGCATGTAAATACAAACGACGGACTCAAAGATCTAAGTGAGTATGATGTTACAGAAATAGAAACCGTTCCGATATCGAAGGAAGAAAACAAAGACCCCAACATAGTGGTCGACAAATCGGAAAACAAAATGTCTGCAGACGAAGATTGTCACAAATCCGTTCTGGGATTCATTGGAATTTCGAAATCTCCGTCATCTGCTTGTAAATTTGTCGGCCTCTCACCGGTGAGAATAGTTATCAAAAATAAATGGGACAAATACCAATGTCCATTTTATATATGGGGATTTTTCCATTTCGTTTCAATGATATTTATCATGGTCGGTGGAAACTGCCGCCAAATACAGGATAAAAACACCACTGAGTTTTCCCTGAAGCCGTTATTTTCTGAGGGCTTAATTGGATTTTGCACAATGATGCAGCTGCTTAACGGTTCGCTGTACACAATACTTACAGCATACATGATTTTTAAAGAGATACAGAATGCATGTAGTAAAATTAATTCAACCGCATCAGATCAAAGTTCCTTCTGTAAACGTTTAAGACATGCCTACTCTAACTCACAATTTACACTGCTATTTCCTACATTTGGTTTTTGTCTTCTGCTGGATTTTGCCCTTGGGCTTGCTAAGGTCCCATGTTACGATAACATTCTACTTCCATTTGCGATTATAATTGGATGTTACCTTTTCCTATTCTTTCTGCAAGTATTTACATTATTTAGCTATTTCACCGTTTTTATTCAAAACGTCGTACCCGATCTAATGAGGTTTATGATTATCTTGACCATACTTCTTGTAGGCTTCTCAATGGCGATGTTTATGGTCATGCAAGGTGCCGATACCGACGAAGATTCGTTTGAACATTATGGAAAATCTCTCATGACTATGTTTCAAGTCATGCTTGGTATCGGTGATATAGGTTCCATTTTTTCAGCGCGAAAACCTGAAGCAGCAATTTTAGTTTTTGTACTCTTTGTTGTTTTCACCACAATATTGCTCCTGAATGCACTGATCGCCATAATGTCTAACACTTGCAGCGCAGTCACTTCCTTTAACAATGAATTTGAATTTAATGCTCATTGTTTGCTACAAAAGCTGTCCGTTATTCTCCTAATTGAATGGTATCTTCCTGGGTGTTTAAAGGTAGAATCAGGAGAAAAACGGGGGTCGCGAAGATATTTGCAACGTGAAATAGATGAGAGCGAAGATGATAATACATTTGATGCTAGTATTAAGTCTCGTATGTCAAAAAAACTTAAGCAACTAAAAAAACCATCAATCATCGAACCAAGAAATGACCGATTAGATAGTGAACTGTTAGTTTCAAAAACATATGACTCAGTGTTTGAAAGTCAAGATCTTGAAAATATGGAGATATTTACATTTCAGAAAAAGTCGTAACAAAGTTTTTATTAATATGATAAAGTAAGAAAATCGAACCTTTGAGATTGAGAGTTAAGATAAGAATAGAATAATTAAATACTACGCCCGAAGTAACTCTATGTATCTATATTTGTAATACCTTCAAGTTGCAACTGTTTTCGAAGTAACTCTATGTATCTATATTTCTGTAATACGTTCACGTTGCAACTGCTTTCGTCAAACACGGCATCACTCAGAAATAAAACATCAACTAAGTATTTGCATTTCAAACTTATACTCGGCTTTAGTATTTACAATTTTGATATGGAAGTAGACTCTCCAGCCTTAAATATTTCTGATACGATATGCTACGAAATCGCCAGTTCCGAGATATCTTTTTAGCTCTAGAAATAAAAACCTGTTTTAACATCTTTAGTACTAAAGTAAGTCAGAATTTCATTTTGCATTTTAAAATTTTACTTGGCTTCTTTCTGCTTTTACAATTCTGGAAACGCCATTACACTCATCAGTCTGATATGTTGGCTGGTCCGATGACATATATGACAAAAAAATCGCCAACATGTTTTTAGCCATGAAAAAAAGAGTAGTTACAAAGCATGAACTACAAGGTTACAATTGCAAGAGCATTGTCTTGAAGGGAACAATATAAACATGATAGTTGGCATTTCACGAAACACGTTTTTCAATCTGAAAAAATCTTTAAAATTTCTGTTACGAATATTGTTCTGCTGCGAGAAAATATGCAACTCCTGAATACTTTATTCTCAACTATTTAAGCAGTATACATGATGTTCAAAATATTATGTTCATTTTTGTAAAAACTGCCATTCCGGAGTGTTTATTGATTCATGTTTTAACATGTTCTGCATAGTTGGTGATACTTTATATCTGTCATGGTGTTAGAATTCTCGTGAATATTAGGGGAGAAAATAGCTTCTTTTTGTCGTATTTAAGTGATGATGTATGAGGTATTGAACGAGAAGAAATGTACATGTAATATGTAAACGAATTATAGTTCGATATCTTTAAGGTAACCTAACCTGGTGAACTTCCCCAATAATGATACAGTTTTGGACCTCTTGTATTACTTCACGAAAAAAAATATAGATAGGCTTCAAAGATGCGTGTAATTTTCAACTTTATAAATACTACTTTAAACATTTTGCGCACCGTGTGAATGTTGCTAATGAAAACACATTGTATGCGAGACACGAAAATATAAAGTCTATCAAAATATGTTTCATCGGCAAAATTCAAAAACAGATTATGTAAATGTAAACATACATTACAATGCAAAGGTTGAATGAAGAATTTCTATTCTTTGAAGTTTTGATTGGTGTTGTCACTAAATTATTTAATATTTTGTGCTTAAAAAAGCTATTTATTGTTTCAGTTCATAAAGCGATTGAAAATAAACTTTTAATCTTATGCATGTTTTAAACTGTATTTCATACAATTTATCATGTATAAAATATGTGTGATGAAGAAGGAAATTTGTATTGTTAATTATCTTACTTACAAAAATTGATTAAAATGCAATTCACATATTCCAGAGTGAGAGAGAGAGAGATTAATTTGTTCAAATTATTTTAACAATTAATTTTTATTTGCCTTAATTACTGCTTTCATTTTACTTAGATTTAGGTTTCATTTTGCACACGTATATGAATAGTTACGCTGTGTAAAATTCTGGATATTTGAGGTGAAGGGTAAAGAAGAACAAGTAAAAAAGGCAACTTCTTTTCAGAGACAATGATAAATTGATAGATTTACCAAAATATGAAGTTCCGTTATTTGTGTATATAGCTAGAAGAAAAATGAAACCCGTCGAACATGTACATATACTCATCATTTGTTTGGTGGGGTCACCAGATTTAATATTTAAGGAATGGATGGATTTCAATAAAACTTAACAGAAGTGTTCCTCATAAGACAAGGGTTTGCTGTGCGCATCAGCATGAGTGATTTGTTAATTTCATCTTTGATTTTTGTCCGGTTCATAAATCAAAGACTATATGATATATGAACATCATAGAGAGATAGACTTTTTGGAAGAGAAGTGCAGTGCACAAGAACGATTACTATGCAATTCATTAATTTTGAGTTTGCACTTATCCTGTTACAAGGTGCAGTTCAAGAATCACAACCCATTTCCATTGGTTTTATTATTTCTATCTTGAGAGATTTTCACCGGTTAGAGACTCCTGTATTGCTTGCAATACTGTCAAAGCACTTTTACCTTCAGTCCAGTGGTTTTAGAGATGCCATTTAAAGCAAATTGCTGATGACAGACTTTTTTCAAAGAAAAACAGTTTATGATTGAATATATTACGTTTTCTAATAATCGCTACTCATGATATAATATTCTATTCACTCGTTTACTCTTTTTGTGTGTTGCTTTTATTGCGGTTTTCCTCTGACATTGTTATTAAGCAAATAAATAAGAGTAATTTAGTTATTTATCAACAAAGCTTGAACAAAAGAGTACTACTGTCCTGCAGAGTAGTCAATGCATTGTACTGAATTAACAAAGATTTACGTCAGTAAAATGTTAAAACAGGGAGAGGGTTGTCAAACCAGTCATATGTGTCTAACTCGTTTAGACATGGAAGAACACATATTAGAGTATCTGCGTTTATGTATACTAGGAAATTTCACTGCCTTATACATTAAGGTCGCTCGTGATTACGATATTCATTCAATTATTCATTCAGTATGTCTAGACAAAATGTGATTGGTCAAAATTTTATTATAACACTTTTATTTTTATGTCAATAAAATCTAAAAATTTTAAATCATATGGTAATTAAACTAAAGTACAATTTATGGATGCACTTGTTTACTTACTTTATTAGTTCTTTCTGAAAGTCTTAAAATATGTTTATGTATGTATATATGGACGAGGAAATCAAATCTCTTTTTTTATTTATGTCTTTTATATGTTACTCTTGAAATAAACATGTGCGTAAAAATGTATTGATAAACAAAGGAATTTTGTAACCATGCAATATGCTACCTTGTGGTAGAAAAATAATTTTATTTTAATGCATGTTATTTCCTCTCATTTTGCTTTGAAATAATGTGTCTGTGTTAATTTGTTCTGTTTTTAACTAGGATACGATCATGTGTTTACAAAGTACATCACTTCTCTGACATTTTCAAATGTTCATTGATCGAACTGTTGCTGTCTAAAAATTCAATATCATACTACTCTTGTGTAAACATTATGGAATTATGGATATATCATATAATGAATTAATCATGCAACTGAGATACAATCAATTGATTTAATATAGCGTATATTAAATCATTGTCATGAGGAGTAGAGAGAAGTACACATCCGTTAAAGCATTCTTTACAAAATTAAATTGCTTTAAGTCCACGAAGAGTCTTAAAGGGAAGTTAACCTTTGTTAACTACGTATTTTTCCTCTTTTCCGTTCATATATTTTGCATTTGTTTATTTTTTGTTTGTGTAGTTGAATAGTTGGTTGTTATTTAATCGTAATTTGCTTGAAAAAAAGATTTTGTCAATAGAGTGATAGGGTTTGTGACTTTTAATTATTATTAAGTATTATCCTAAAATCTCACGATAAACATCAAGGAAAGCATGTTTCGGGATGGACGGTTGTTGTGTCATTTGACCACTCTTTATAACTTTATACGATGTTATCATTTATCATATACTGAACTACGAATTTTGTAATTATGTTAAAGATTATTTTAATCCAATCTATATGAAACTAAGTATAATTTGTGAAAATAATAATTATACTTAGTACATTTGCCTGTCGATGAAAATGACGTGTCGCTTATTATGTTATGCTATTTTATGCAACTGTTTTGTATAATTTTGTTATGCTATTTTATGCAACCATTGTTGTATGATGTTATCTTCTGATAAGTTTTTTGTTGTTGTTGCTGCTGTTATTGTATCGGAATTAAACATCACTGCGACTGTAATTCAGTCATAAAGTTATCACATTACTTTATTATTAGGTATTTAGACCCCTGGTGAAAAACTTATGTAAGCCGGATAAATTTGTAGGTAGTTCCCCGACTACTTATTTATGGACACCATCTGTCCGCTTTATTTAAATATAGACTCACGACGTTTAAAGTTCAGTATACTTTTTACTGTTTTTCTTTTGTTTTCTCTCTAGCATAAATTTATTCATTGTGTTTGGTAAAAAAAAAAGAGAACTTATAATCATTTGTATTCATCAAGAAATATAATTAAGAAAGCTCGGTGAGTGCGTAAAAATACTTTTCAAAACTCGTGCTTTTTAACTGAGCATTTCTGTTATTTTTTTATTACGGCTATTCAGTAGTAATAGACTTTGAAAGCCAAACTGGTTTTCAATAATGTTATGATGTTTGTCAGTTCATTTAGTCTATCTGTTAAGTAATATTTGCGAATATATTTGTGATAAAACATCAATTAACGTTATCCCGCGATAGTCCTTGGCATCTTCAATATTATCGCCTTTATATATAGGACATATTTTTCCCTAGCCAAAACATTTAGGATTCTCGCCATTTGTAAGTAATCTTTCGAAAACTTTAAGCAAGAACAGTGAAGAGTATTTGTAAATTGCACATATTTTATCTGTACCGCTTGAATTATTTTTTCTGTTGGTTAACGTATTTGTGTAACTCGTTAATTGTAATTTCAGCATCTAAATCTTCATGAAGAATAAATGTGTCATTTTCCTCATTTTCATTATTTTCCAATAAACAACTATTGCTTTCATTGTTATTTGTATACAATCCTTTAAAAATATCAAATAAGTCAATTATAATTATATGTTGTGTTTGTTTGCTTTGTGTTTTTTGGTTATTTTTTTTTTTTTATTTTTTCTTTGGTTTGGTTTAATTTTATGTCATTTTATTTTTTACATAATTTTGTCACTGGTGGCATGTTTTATCTTTATTAAAAGCATTCCTCGTTTTATTTTTTAATTCATGTCTGGCTATATAGCATTCACCATTAAACCATGGTTTCTTACTTTCATTATTTTTTCTGTATCTTTCTCTCAATGCAAGTATTTCTTTAATTACCAATTATATCCAATTAACAATGTTGAAATACGACTATATTTTTTTTAATTGGTCTACATTATTTGTCTTGTCTATGTTTTCTGTCAGGTTTTCGATTTCTGAATGTTTCTTTTGTAGCTTTTGATTAAATTCTTCAATTTTTTAATCATCTAATTGGACGAAAATGTTTTTTTTTTTTTATATTTTTGTCATTATCATTTTTACTTTTTTGTGTCACGCGCTTCTATAGAAAACAATATCCCCGAATGGTCTGAGACTTCTGTGGGCTCAAAAATATCAATTCGGTAATATACTCAAAGTCATTTGGTTGTAATAACAGGTAGTCAACTACACTCGAGCCTCTCTCTGAATGAAATGTGTATTCTCCAATACCAAGGCCGATATGCAATCGTCCATTGCCGATAGCGAGCGAGGTAGTTTTACTGAATTCTAATAACTGCGTGCCATGAGAGTCGATCACGTGATCCTTAGAAGCACGTTGTGGAATATAAACAAAGTTTATTACTTAATGACTTATGTCTCTACCCTCTACACAAACGAAAACAAACCATCAAACCTAATTATATACAAAGCCTATAGTCAAGCTTGGAATCAATAAGAATGATGCATTGTAAGAAGTATTACCTGTGATATGACACAGCTTCCCCTACAAGACAATTTATAAGAAATAAAACATTTTATGATAAGTTTTCTCATTAAATGGCGAATTACTGACTGGATATGAAAATATTCTTAACATTTTAATGATGTAAAATTTTTTATTCAGATATTTTATCCAACTTAAACAAGTACTGTTTTTAGTCTTACAAATGTATACATTTAATATTTTAATATAATTAAGATCATGTGACATGTTTTTTGTGTTTGTTTATTTGTTTGTTTGTTTTTTGTTTGTTTTGTTTTTTGAATTGCAACTGCAATACGTTTATTTACATAGTTATATAAAATTCTTATAAACACACACATTAGGGCATATATTGTCATTAGCTTTAATGAGACACAGAATGAGAAAATATTTATCATTCTTAATCCACCATGGAAATAGTCAATGTATATTGTTTCTTTTATTTGATCTGATTTTCCATCCCATAAGAAGTTAAAAAATATATTCTCTAATTTCATTACACGTGACATGTTAATAATCTCCCAACACGTACAAAATCTTCACTCATACATACATGCATGCTATCATAAAGAAAATTCGTTCAGGATGTCTTAAATTTAACAGGACCTCTTCATATCTATGTTAGGGAGAACCTGATTTAAAGAAAAAATAAAATATCCTCATGCGAAAATTGCATTAAAATACTTTAAACTTATTTGTTTCTTATACAATGTTCAGAAATCTTTAGTATAACGTTAGCCTTATATATGTAGTTTCTCAGTATAACAAACATATCAATATCATCAGACTTCAGAAATTCAATACATTTATGCATATTTGGGTTTTCTATATAATATTTAGGAATATATTGTCTGCTTATATTTGAATACATATTACAAATTGTAATAAAATTATATTCGTCTTATATATCCCTTGTTTTACAAATTTGCCAATATCTCTCACTTCTTTCTATTCTATCTCGTGCATATCTTGTAGTCTCTAATCTTAAACAATGTGCAGGATTTTTCAATCTTGTAATGCTCTTTCTCAAAAATTTTGAATTTGAAACTTTTATATAAATATCCATTTGAAAGAGATGCTTCAGCTCTTTAAACAATTTAATACCATATTATAATCTGTTTTGCAAGCATTAAATATGTTAAGTGCTTTCTCTGTATTCTTAAATAAATTCCGAATCTTTGAATCTTTGATTTTTACCTTAAAAAAGGGATCAGCAACATTATGAATACTGTCTATGAATTCAGCAGTTATTCTATTTAGTTTAATGAACATTACACATTAAACTGTTTAAAGACGACAATTGACCTGTAATACCACCAAGGAATTGATCGAAATTGTATCATCCCAATGAAGGGCTTCCCTAACATAGGGACTAAGACCACAATAAACTGCCCTTGGTTACCCTGTATCCGGATGTGCCTACACAGAAAAAAGTTACCCTATTTAATGCTGAATTAAGGTGAGTTTTTGACTGAAAGACATGCAATAAAGGATGAAATCCTATAGAGTCACAGTTAAAATAGTCATAAATGCCCAATTTGGAGGTCGTATTGAACAACAACCTTAAAAGTTGAGCATTGCTGAGAGGGGAAATTTTAGAGAAAATTGGTGTTAAATGGCCGACCGGTGCACTAAATTCATACGTATGTTATTTGGCCTTAAATAGGTCAAAAAGTAGTCAGGTGACCCTATGTTTAAAATGTACATAATTATTTTTCTTGGATAGATCTATCTAATGAAGGTAAGTTTGGATGTCAATTTCCCTAACAGAAATTGTCTTTTGTATACATGCTTATATAGAACATATAGTAAAATTAATTGTGGTCTTAGTCCATAACTCTCACCGTTCTTACTTCCTTGAATTAGTCAACTTATAGAAAACGATATAGGTGCGTGGTCACAAAAACATTTTGAATGAGTTCACATGGAAATTACATATGCACGAGAACTCCGCCTCTTTCACTAACAGGTAGTCACATACACTGCGTCTAGGTAAACTCTCCCACGCCATGATCAGACCCTAATCTCCCATTGGCTACTCGAAATGACCTAACTTTACATAAATCAAGTAATTTACTACCATGTATACTACTATGTCTATCTTTGGAAACTCTGTGTATTGTGTTATCGGGTAAATAAGAGCAATCATGTAAATCAGTCATGATCATTTATTATGTGGAAACCAACAATTACAATCAATACATAAACCCAATTAAGAAGGGTACCAGCAAAGTGTTGAACTAATAATATTCCCATATTTTAAAAACACTTGATCTTATGACTTCACTAAGCTTAGGTATCCGAGAATACCCGAAAACGCTCTATTCACAGTTGCTGAAATAGTCTACTTATCTGAATTCTGGTTGATGTGGTGATCATTCAATGTTATTCTTCGTAAATTTTGATATGTTACTTGAATTGCCTCATGTGACAACCTTCTTTTATAACTCAACTGAATACCATTTAAATGAATTCTCTAGTTACTCCAAGGATGATGATGATGATGATATAATTGACACGGTAAAGTCCATTCGTTTTGAATTTAGTGCTTGATTTCTGTCCATTGGAGGTACAAACATACTTTTATTTTTACAAGTGAATCGTCAGAGTCCTCTTTGTCATGAAAAAAATTCTGCAAGTCTGATTTTTCTGATAAAATTCCGCAATATCCTCTCTAATTTCATTTGCATTAGGGTTTGTTGGTGTTGGCGTAAATTTTAGTCCTTTTTGCAAGATGCTTTTTTCTTCTTCAGAAAGTGTTTTATTCGAAAGATTTATTATTTTGATATCGATATTATCTTTATATTCAATGCTTGTGTTGGTATTTACGTATCTCTTCTCTCCTCCAGTCCTCTGTCTAAAAAAGGTTTTTTTTGCCAAGTGTTTCTTTCATTCTGTCCCGGTTTTTTCGCCAAGGATAATGTATATTGCGACAATGTAAGTAATGCGATCATTGGTGTTATAATCAGTTCTGTGTCTTGTATTTGATGGAGGCGTTGTTCTGTTGAATTGGAATTCATTTGATATGTCTGTATCTTTTTGCCGATAATCCCAGTTCCCCTCCTTGTGGTTGTCTTGAATTATTTGATGCTGTTGGTATACGATTTTGGCCTAGGGCTGTATAAAGGTTAGAAGGGCGGGGTTCATACTGTCTCAAAAATGGATTTGAATGTTGGTATTTTTCAGTGAATTCCTGTTCGTACGTTTCCAGGAAGGGTTTGTTTTTTCTTTCGAGAATGCGATTTGAAATATTATCATTTTGCTTGATGTCCGATTCCCACATGTTGATGAGACGATCTTTGGTATCCCCACTACACTTTCTTTCAATAAGAGAAGTCATATTTTCGTCACATGATCTGAACTTTTGTTAATGGCTTTCAGAAAGTAGTTTTAATTTTTAAATTTCAAATTTGTAGTGGTTTAGAACTTGTGTTTCTCTGAGTCTAGTTTGTTCTTGAGTTTCTGTTGGTATTATGACGGCTTGGAGCTTCTTAGGAATAATGATGGGTGTTGAATTCATCCAGGATTGATATTTGTCTGCTAGAAGTTTATCACCAATATACTGCCAATAATGGTTTTTGCGAAATTCAAGATTTTTGTTCCATGTTTGAGTAATTGACGATTTTATTCTTGATGCTTCGTTTGGTATATTGTTCCTTAAGAACTAGTTGGTGTTTTGTTGATCTTCACTATTGCTTGTGAGACTGATGTTAAGGCATGAGCGATATTTATCTGTGTTTCGGGGGGTAGCTATGTCGGTTTGTACATGTGTCGTCCCGTCTCGCGTCATCGTTGTTGGTCCCGTATTTCTTTCAAGAGTTGTTTTATTTCCGATAGTTCATTGAAGAAACGCTGCATCATGTTGCATTCAGAAGTCTCCGTGTCCGAGTTTGTTGGTGTTATGATTGTTTCCTCGATTTCGTCCACATTTCTGTCTGGTCGACTGGCTGCTCGGCCTCTGTTTCCGCGGCTTGCCATTTTGTCCCGTAGTGTGTGTAAATAGAATATTGCGGAAAGGTTTTCCACACTACGGGAATGGAATAGGCAAATATAAGTGACGACAAGCCTCGTTTACAAGTTTATTTTTCCTCGACCGGTTTCATAAAGTAAATCTTCAGGATGTACACATGCATAACAATAAACAAAATGCTTAGCAACAACGTCGTGATGATACTTTCATGTGGTTTCACTCATGAACGTATATAACTTGTAAACGAACGGATCGCCACCACAACTGAGAGAACGTTAACGCATGAATTTGAATAATATCAGATGTTAACTGCTAATAGTGTGAAAAAAGGTAATACTATGTATATAAGCGTAATTTCATGCGGTTTCACTCATGAACGTATATAATTATTATTATTATTAATAATTGACCAAAAGAATACTAACAGGTCTTTTAGCGTTTTTTCGGCGGCGATCAGCTCACGTTTCAAACGTTTGAGCTGTCGGCTCAGCTCTGCCTGAAATAGCAACAATAATAATATTAATAAAATTAACAGTGATTTAGATTATAAACATAATTACATTTCGTTTCTTCATATTTTACAGTTTAAAAACGGGAATGTATTTCAATATTCAATTTATTGTATTCTGACGAATTTAGTTGCTTATGTAAACGAATATTTACGAAGAAAATATAAACATATATACTTACAATCTTCTCCCTTCTTGGAGATTTCCAGTGGACGTGAAAATAAAATTAGTGTAATATCGAATTCGAATTCTAGTTTCCACGAAAATGTTAACACTAGTTAAAGCGTATAAACAATAATAGAAGTGAGGGGATCGATCGGAAAAAAGTTATCGGCGACCACAACCGGTTTGTTTTTTTTTTTCGACTGAAAAAGAGAGAAAAAAAAGAAAATTTATTCAACTATCTTTCATACCTAAAATAATCGATGAATGTATGTTCATTTGTTACTGTAGTATGCTAAATGTAATAAAATATTGTTATATAGTTGTTTTTCTCGTTGTAGAAGTGAATTCTTAGATTTAGCTCATAATACACTGTGTGTATATATGTATATATAATATAGTTATATACTTACGACATTTTCTTTAACCGCCGTAGGGGTCATCCCTTCGACCGACGTAGGACTCTAGGGTGTCTAAAATAGAGAGAAAGAGAGAAAAGGAAATATAAGATGACGGGACTGAATAAATATAAAGCGTATTATCTTGTCTGTTAAATACTAACAGTATACGTTTATCGGAAATTCAAGGACTGACGCCGGTCGCGCGATCAAATTTTCCATTACGAAGTTCTCCGGGTCTATACAAAATTAACGGTTAGAATTCAAACCGACCAATCGTTTCGCTTCATTAGAATGCATATTGTAATAACAATAAGATAATAATGATAATGGTTTATGACTAGCATTATAAATCTGGTACTGTTGCGAATATTTTGTGTAACATGTGTAACGATTTTTCAAAGTATCCGAGCGGTCAAATAATAACGATATATACAAAGTATATATTAATTTTCCTTTTGGCTTCCTTGCCGTTTGATTGGGAGGAATGATTAAGCAAATGATTAATAAAACAATCAGTTAAGAAAAATCATGTGAGAGAGAAAAACCTTAATCGCCTATATACATATAAACAATCTAACAGTAACTTAAGAAGCAAAATAAGACAGTGCCTCACAGCGCTACCACGCTCAGCTGTAGATATAATAACTAGCGATCAAGCGAGGCCCGAAAGCTAACCAGAACACAAGCCAAAAGGGCAGCAGCTTCCTAAATAACCCCTGTTTCCGCCCCAGCTGCAGACTGCAACCCTAGCAATCAGGCGAGGTCCGAGAGCTAGAAAGAAGGAAGCGAGGCTTCTCTTCTACAACGTATGAAGCGAGGCTTCAAAACGCCTGTTGTCCCGGCAGCTCCCAAACACCCTAAACAACACTAACTCTTACGTTTCGAGCAACGCGATAGTGCTTAATAAACTCCAACACACTCAATACAGCGAGGCTGCCGAGAGTGTGTGTATGTTTCAGCACATCTAACACCCAAATACCTAAGAAAATTAGTTTCTTCAATGTTTCTTGGTCAGCGGCAAATTTCAGACTGACTAAATACGGCGCGATCTCGGTATTTATACCCTTTCATGCAAGTGCGCCACCTAGCGACTGGATCGAGGCCATTTACAAATTATCGGTAAACTAGGTAAGTGCATTACGAAAATAAGAGAATAAATGCGCGGCAAATGAAAATAATCACCACAAAATTACTTATTTATACTGAAGGAAACAATAATTCAAATAAAAAGGATAAAATCCACGGTTATTTAGATATTTCTCTTTTTAAATGGAAACAAGGGTGGTAACTCTAAAAGAAAGGACAATGCTGTTCTGCGGGAACCTTACATGACAACGGATTACGGTACTAAATTCGTCACACTACCCACGCCTTCGTTTTGGTGCGTCCTCGCAGCCTCAAAGAATATAAACAAAAAGGCTCAACTAAAACAAAGCTTTTAATGAAAATGATTGTCGCTGATTCATTCCTGCCAACAAACTTCACAAAAGATCAAATATTTATTCAAAGAATCTTAACGATTTACGTAGGTCTACCAGAACCATTCACATAACTAATTATGCAAAAACGAACAATGTAGGTATATAATGTCAGATCTAACTTTAAAAAAAAACAACGAAAACCAAAGTAATTATATTTCCTTATCCGGAATCACGGTCTAATTAATGATCACCACAACTTCACCCTCCTCGGGCACCTCAAAACAAACATCTGATAGTTTGAACTGTCTTTTGCGATCCACATATTCTCCAATGTTGAGAGAGGTGGCGGAGATCCTCTTTCTCTCTGGACAACATACGGTTGATTCATAAACAACCTTCTTGTCTATAATACTAATAGCCTGTCTTGTGAGGCCGTCTTCAACACCTCGCTTGAAACACATCTTTATCTGTCCTTTCTCATCATCACCTACAGGCTCACTTTCTATCATTTCTGTCTGGCATTCCTGGTCAGTCTTTCTAATCACTACGTCAGGTTGAGGGCACGATCCTACCCTTTCAAAAACATTCTTTTCTGGCAGTACCGATTCTGTGCACACTTTCTTCCTTTGGGGTGCCACCGGCATAGGCATTGTTCGCTTCCTGATCAAACGGCCTGACAACAGCTTCTCAGCTGTCTGATCACTTGATTCACCATGGGAAACGGTTCTTTCCCTCACCTTATCACCTCCATTTGCACCTTGTGTGTTGACAACATCATCTTTGCCTCCAAAGTCATTACATGTGTTCTCTGATATAGTTGGCTCAACACTTAGATCAACGTCAGGCTCCTTATCCCACTCACTATCTCCTTCACTATCATTACGAGCCACATCAGCCTCATCGTTGTTACAAGAAATTCCCGTATTACTGGAGGGAAGGTCTGTTTCAGGATGCTTTTCCACTTTTCTGTCATTGGGCGTCATATGCATTCTTCTGATGTGCTGAAGATAATGCTTTCTCATCGCAAAGGTCTTCTTGCACTGGGTACAGCCAAATGCTTCCAGCACACACACCTTCACGTGGTACTCATGTTCCTCTTTGTTGGGCGAGACCTTCTGACACTTCGGACACATAGGCTTCCTCGGTGTGGTTTTCACTTTGGTCATGGCGCTGTCCCTGAAAAGAGAAAGGATATAATCTTCCATCCAAACTGGCTGACGTTTTACTCTTTTGCTGGAAGAAAAATCTACTTCATATTTACCCTCTTCTTTCACAGGTTCGGGCTCACGTTCTTCCCTTAACATCACAGCTTACGTCTTCACCAGGCAAGACTTGACTCTTACATTTCCGCAGCCGGTCACAGTGAATTACTTGAACATTCCCGGAGCGGCTGCAGTTGACCTTGTACAGCACCTTAGAAAGTTTTTCTCTTACCTCATACGGACCTCTCCAAAATGAAGTCAATTTGCTGGAGCATCCAATTCGTTTAACAGGAAAATAGACATAAACTTTTTCACCTACCTCAAATGACTCGAATGAGAGGCTACCGTCATGATACCTCTTTTGTCTATTCATCGCCTGACCTGTATGTTGCCTTACCGTAGTATGGGCGCATTCTAACTTCTCTTGGAGTTCCAAAACCCACTGATTCAAGGGTATAGGTCGGATGCTTGATGGATTTCGTACATTATATCTAGGGGGGTTGAAATCTCTCGTCCTAACATACATCTATTTGGTGAAATACCAGTCGTCTCATGTTCTGTAGAACGGTAAGCCATCATTACGAACTGGAGATGTTCATCCCAGTCCGTATGGTTTTCGTTTACATAGGCACTCAACATGGCGACCAACGTCTTATTGAAACGCTCGACCATCCCGTCCGACATGGCATGATATGCCGTTGTTCTTGTCTTTTCTATTTGTAACAGACTACACATTTCTGTAAAAAGCTTTCCTTCAAATTGTCGTCCCTGATCGGAATGTATCTTCCGGGGTATTCCAAATCTCGATATAACCTGTTCATTGAGAACTGTTGCTACAGTCTTAGCTTCAATGTTTGGAATAGCATGACATTCTGTCCACTACGTTAAGTAGTCACCTATGACTAATATGTATCTGTTTCCACGGTCTGTCCGAGGAAAGTCGCCAAGGATATCTATAGCTATTCTTTCCATGGCGTATCCGCTCCGAACAATCTCCACTGGCGCTCTTTTTGTCTTTGTAGGGTCTTTCCGTCTGCTGCACTGTTCACAACCACTGATATATATCTTCACATCAGTTTGCATCCCAGGCCAATAATATCTTTGCCTGATGCGAGCTAGCGTTTTCTTGATTCCGAGGTGACCCGAAGCTTTAACATCGTGCGAGTACCTAAGTACCTCTCTCCTTTTGGTCAAAGGCACAATGGCCTGCCAGGCAACAATGTCTGTTCCTTTGATTTCAAATCGTCTAGCTAACAATCCTTCGTGAACGCTTAATCTTTCAAATTGTCCCACCAAAGCTTTCAAGAAATAACTTTCACAACCAATTTCTTTCGATTCTGGAACTTCTCTAGCTTCAACCCATTTCTTTAGTTTACAAATATCAGGGTCGGCATCTTGAAAACTCATGAGATTGTTTGGAACTTTTTCCAGTTCAACTGCTTGATTCAAACTTAGACAAGTTCTTTTCATACCACACTGTCTACAAGGTATTCTACTGCATTCCCATGTTTCTTTCCAGGGCGATGTTCAATTTTCATATCAAAGGAAGACAAAATCTCAAGCCACCTTGCTACCTGTCCTTCCGGCTCTTTAAATTTCATGAGCCATTGTAAAGAACTATGGTCGGTCCTTACCGTGAATCTTTTGCCATACAGATAGTGGCGAAAATACTTGACAAAGTACACAAGAGCATAAAGCTCTTTTCGTGTCACACAATACTTGCGCTCTGATTTTGTTAAGGACTTGCTTGCAAAGGCAACAACACGTTCCGTGCCATCAATGATCTGTGACATGACGGCTCCAACAGCGAAGTCGCTTGCATCTGTGTCGAGAACAAATTCCTTGCTGAAGTCCGGATGTGCTAACACAGTTGATTCACACAATGTTTTCTTCAGCTGTCCAAAGGCCAGTTCACATTCACTGGACCAGATGAATTTACAGCCCTTTTCTGTCAATTTATGCAAAGGCCTCGCAATATCAGCAAAATTGCGAATGAACCTACGATAATAGCTGCAAAATCCAATGAATGATCGCACCTCCGTCAAGTTTGATGGTACCGGCCAGTTGCGAACAGCTTCAATCTTCTTAGGGTCTGTTTTAACGCCATCTGCTGATACAATGTGCCCTAGGAACGAAACCTCCTTACAAAACAACTGGCACTTTCTTGGTTTCAGCTTAAGCCCAGCCTCTTGCAGCCTGTCAAACACTTACTCCAGATTTGCTAACATGGATTCAAAATCTTTACCATGGACAATGATATCATCAAGGTAAATAAGGCAAATCTGCCAGTTTAACCCAGCCAAAACAGTTTCCATTTGGCGCTCAAATGTGGCTGGGGCATTGCATAACCCAAAAGGCATGACCCTGAACTCAAAAAGCCCCCGCCTACAGTTGAAAGCTGTTTTTGGTCTATCTGAATCCTCTACTTCCACTTGCCAATATCCGGAGTTAAGATCAATGCAAGAAAACTATTGGGCGCCAGCAAGCTGTTCCAATGAGTCATCAATCCGTGGGAGAGGGTAAGAATCTTTAACAGTGACGTCGTTCAACTTTCTGTAATCCACGCAGAAACGTTTAGTTCCATCCTTTTTCGTAACAAGGACTATGCCACTTCTCCAGGGACTAGATGAAGGCTCTATGACCTTCCTTTGCAGCATTTCATCAATCTGCCGATCAATTTCCTGATTTAAATGTACCGGAGATCTTCTCAGTGGCTGTCTAATGGGCTGAGCATCTCTTGTGTTAATTCGGTGTTTCGCTACCCCCGTTCTGCCAATATCATCATCAGCTTCAGAGAAGACTGAAGCATGTTTCATAAGCAATCGTTTTACATCCTTGCGCTGCGATGCATTCATTTCAGTCACAGTTCGCTCATATAGATCTCTTATATGATGCGGGATATCAGAGGGCTTATTTCTCAATCTTCCGGTTTTAGCTTCAACAACTGGACTAAGTTTAGCTACATTGGTGCCTTTACGAAGCTTATGTGGCTTTTCAGAGGTGTTCATGATACGGACAGGTATTTTTGGGCCACCGTTTACCAGAGTCTTTGCTATCAGACCCTTACCGGAAGTTATCATTTTCCGCAGGCTCTACCATGTATAGGTCTCCGTTACTTTTGGTCAACCCTTGGACACTTCCACTGATAAGAATTTCAGTCCTTGCGGGAAGCTCAACATCTACGTCTGTGAAAATGCGATAACAGCCTACTGAGCCCTGGCAATTCAATGCATACTCTCTTTCACCAATAGTCAGCGTAGATTTAGTGACATTTACACTGCACTGATATTTCTGCATGAAATCTAAACCCATCATAAGGTCATTTTCGATGTCGGCTACTACAACTTCAGTTTCGTAATTGTCTTTCTCAATCTTCAGTGTGACTTTAGTTTTGCCTCTCACATTTAATGGAGACCCTGAAGCCGAGACAAGTATTTTCTCGTATTCAACAAGTTTTCCAGCCTTACTCAAATTGCTGTTGTCCCACGCAGTCGAGGATAAAACTGTCAATGTTGCGCCTGTATCTATAAGACAGTTCAGCAACTGTCCGCCAAATGATACTGCGACAAATAGGCCAGAACCAACGGCATTAGCAGCCCCATTGCTTAAGTCCTTTTTTGACCTTGTTGCTTCAAAGGCGTATTATGAGCATTTTTTGAACCTTGATTATCCGATTTCGGGCAATTGCGTCTAAGGTGATATCTCGAACCACAAATAAAACAGCATTTTCCATTACTAGATTGACCGCCGTAATATTGTCTGCCTGTTTTTAACTGGGATTTCTTCTCTGCATGCTCCACAGGCCGAGTCCGCCTTAGTTCCTCTTGAATTGCACTAAGCTGCTTTCCCATCTGCTCTACTGTCTTCTGAAGGCGATCGAAGTTTGAGTCAAATGGCTTCTTTTCAACAACGTCAGCAGAGCTTACAATTCCCTGTCCAATGAGCTTCGTCTTTTCGGCCCTGTTGAATGCTTCTAGTTCAACAGCATGCCTGATTGCATCATTTAGACTGATAGGCCTAGCCTGTTTAATTCGCAATCGCATATCAACACTTATAAGAGAGTCAAGAAATTGCTCCTTAGCTAATGTCTCTTTGAGATCAGATGGGGCCGAGGGATATGCCAAATTTGTTAACCTGCGAATATCTTGGCCAAGTTCCGATAAAGACTCTGAAGCTTTCTGGCGGCGCTCACGAAGCTGAACCCTGTAGAGTTCCTCGAAAGCCTGGACCAAAGAATCATAATCTTTGGATTTGGAGGACAAATTCCCGAAGACGCCTTGTGCCTGGCCACGCAACTGTACTGCTAAATAAAGCCCCTTTTCTTCATAACTCCAGTCATTAATTTCGGCACAAGTCTCAAAATGAGCCTTGTAATCAAGCCATGAGCTGCTGCCGTCATAAGTTGCGGCTTTCACCAAACCAGCTTTACTCTTTGAGTGTTGCTGCTTCCGCATGGTGATGTTCCCCTCTGTATTTGACGGTGTTTGATACCCTGAGGTCTGTAAAACTTTCCTAGGGGTATGAGATGCAAGGCCCGTCGGGGACGTTGGCTCACTTTTGCATAGATTCTTACCATCTGGGCGCATAGAGGGTATTCCCATTCTCTTTATATCATTCTGCAGCTGTGATATTTCACATTGCATCCTAAGGTTCGAATTTTCCTGCTCTAGCTTTTCAATATGATCTAAGAGCATACTTACGTCATTCTGGTTGGAAGCCATCTTTTTATAAAAAAAAAATGTGGGGCTGACAATTTAAGGAAACTGTCGTATCCCACCGCTGCCACCAGTTGTAACGATTTTTCAAAGTATCCGAGCGGTCAAATAATAACGATATATACAAAGTATATATTAATTTTCCTTTTGGCTTCCTTGCCGTTTGATTGGGATGATAAGCAAATATCTATGAACAATCAGTTAAGCAAAATATTAGAGAGAAATAATCGCATATAAAAACAATAACAGTACTTAAAGCAAATAGCATCCTCACAGCGCACCACGTCAGAGATATAATAACAGGTCAGCGAGCGAAGCTAACAAGAGCGAGTTCTCTTCTATTGCAATGAAGCGAGGCTTCAAAACGCCTGTTGTCCCGGCAGCTCCCAAACACCCTAAACAACACTAACTCTTACGTTTCGAGCAACGCGATAGTGCTTAATAAACTCCAACACACTCAATACAGCGAGGCTGCCGAGAGTGTGTGTATGTTTCAGCACATCTAACACCCAAATACCTAAGAAAATTAGTTTCTTCAATGTTTCTTGGTCAGCGGCAAATTTCAGACTGACTAAATACGGCGCGATCTCGGTATTTATACCCTTTCATGCAAGTGCGCCACCTAGCGACTGGATCGAGGCCATTTACAAATTATCGGTAAACTAGGTTAGTCCATTACGAAAATAAGAGAATAAATGCGAGGCAAATGAAAATAATCACCACAAAGTTATGGAATATATTACTAATAACTTATTTATACTGAAGGAAACAATAATTCAAATAAAAAGGAAATTTTTTTTTAAGGAAACAAGGGTGGTAACTCTAAAAGAAAGGACAATGCTGTTCTGCGGGAACCTTACATGACAACGGATTACGGTACTAAATTCGTCACACATGCAATATATATATTCATAAAATTTGATAGTGAATTATGATCTTGGTCAAAGTTAAAGAAAAGAAATATCTATAAAAACGAGCACTTCCTGCGTTGATCGACATCACGCGAGTCTAGTCAAAATCCGAATGACGAAGTTTAATAGTCAAATCTAATATTTGAAGAGATATCGACTCATCGTAGCACTTGTAAACCGGGGGAAATAAAATCCATTAATTTTAAAAAGCTGAAGCATATATCGAAAAAAAGAATTCATTCGATATCGAGGAGTTATGACACCGAACAGGTATTGTCACAATATTAATCTCGGAGCATTACCATAGAAATTCAAGCTGAAGCATGTATCGAAATAAGGTATTACAAGTACTCAAACAAGAGTCAACTCTGGAACACATGCATTACCTGCTGAAGCGTGACGGAAGGTCGATGGAAAAGTGAACCCTATGTCACATCTGCCTACAGAGAGTGCCATAAAAATTGATCCGATTTGGTCAAAGTGCGCGTATTGTATATAACGAAGAGGGAACGAATGTTAAAGCGTTACCTCCTAAAACACTATGTATTTTCATTACATCGTATCATACTTTATCAAATGTATTATACAGTGTATTGTTTATTGTTTAATAAATTTCTTTATTAACTTTTTGATTTCGATATATTTTCTTTTGTTTAATAATTCTACACTCAAATTCTTACACTTAAATTTGCAGTCGAACGAAGTACAATCATTAAATTTTGAAGACTTCACGATAGACGATTTATTCATTATCCAGAAATTAGAGGATCAATATTTTGACCGGAGATTTATACAATAAAAAAGCGAAGTATATCTCTATTACTGTCGTAATTTTTGCTAAATCATCCCCTTTACGATATAAATGCCAGTATCTTCTGTATACGATTCATATACGCTCTCGCCCTTCAACTTAAGGGAAAACACACACACACAGGTTTGTCTACATCAGCGAGTGAGGTATATAAGTGAGTGCAACCGTAAGGAGGTACCCCGTTAATAATAGGTAACGGCCTAGAATTTCAAATACCTTTATTATTTCATATCTGCTTTTTGTTCATCACTTTAAAATTAGAAAAAAGGTATAAATTGTTGTTTTTAACTTTTCACAGTCACACTGTGGTATGCATATTAATGAGGATATAACCATATACGGACAGTACACACACTGGTCTTACATGTATTGTATATTTATTAGGTAAAAAATAGAGAGGTATGCATATTATTGACTATTGATTATTTGAGTTTACCGTCGTGTCGACAGTATTTCAGTCATATAGCGATGTCCAGCTAATTAAAGTGGAGGAACACCCCGAATGCACGGAGGCATCTAGGTAGAACCAGAACCACCGACCTACCGCAAGCAGCTGGATGGCTTCCTCACATGAAAATTCGAATGACTCTGCCTAGATTCGAACCCGCGCGGTGAGGGCCTGAGTGTCTGTTAAAGTCAGTGACTTAACCCTCTCGGCCATGGAGGCCCCTGGTATGCATTTTAATTAGGTAAGGTAAAAATAGTGAGGTACATTCACGCACACACACTGGTCTATACATGCATACATAGGTATGCATTTTAATTAGGAAAAACAAATAGAGAGATACATTCAATTCTGTGCACTTCATTGCATACTACCTCTCAATAGTGATATTGAATATTCAAAGTCTTCCTTCACCAGTAATTAGCTGGACATCTCTAAAAACTGTTGCAGCGACAACAACTAGTACACAAAGCATGGGGTGATCCCATTTGTTTGTATGTATGTATGTTTGTATTATTGAGAACCATTTGAATAACTGAAGTGTACCTGAATTTTTACTAGTGAATTCCTCTGGTACAAAGGAAGTTAATTTGTTGGGTTTTACAACCAACCGACAGTATTTCAGTCATTTGGAGCATATGTCTACTAGAGACATAGTGTAACCATGATACGATACCAAGTCACATTATCCTGACACCAGGCAAACTAGTTATGGAACTACCCTTATATGCTGAGCAAAGGAGCTATATCAGTACCATTTTTAACCGGCCGAGAACAAACCTATGACCTCCTGCTACAGAGACAGATGCTCTAACCAATTAAACACCGGAGACTGTACACTGCAAGTAACTAGCAGCTTCCGCATATGACTCAATAAGGAAAAGGAGACTGACACTAGAACAGTCATTGGTCAAATGCTAACAATAAAAAGAAAAGCATGCTGGAGCCAGAGATACTGTAACTTCAGGTCAATACCACAAAAACACAGAAATATGCATCAAGTGATTTATTTTCTACTACGCATCTTTCTGAAAAAAATATGGCATACTACTGATGAGTTAGAAGCATGAAAATTAAACAGCTAATCGGCCCAGAGGTCTACTTTCTTTTTTCTGAAAGATTACCTTTTAAGTCACGTGGTTATGACGTCATTTAAAGGGCAAAATCCTATTTTTTCAAGGATTTCTCTCGCTCTGGCATCATACATTTCAAGTCAATTTTAACGAAATTGAAATTGCAGCGAATTTTTTTTATCTTTTTATACATTCTATCATTTTCAATTTTCATTGGCGTCATATGACGTCAGCTTTAAAAGTTTGTTCGCGCTTTAGAGCCTTCAATTCTGGTCCGATTATCTTGATATTTTTACAGAAGATGTATTTTAGGGTGTAGATGTGCATTTAAATTTCCAAATTCGAAAAGATTAAGATTTTATGGCAATACCAGGTTTCGAACTTTGGTCCAAAAACTAAATTTAACTGTTACAAAGTCCCCTGATTCGTTTGAATCATGAAAATTGGACAGCATATCGGCATAGAGGTTTACATTCTATTTTCTGCATTTTATTTTGAGTCACGTGGTTATGACGTCATCAAAAAGATAAATAGCATTTTTTAAAGATTTCTCTCGCTCTAGTATCATGAATTTTGCGTCAGTCTTAATAAATCTTCAGAATTGATATATTTAAGATTGAAGTGATGCATACTGCAAAAAAAAATTTGTCACGTGGTTATGACGTCATGCATACTAAAGCAAGAATTATTTTAAAAAATCATATAAAATCGCCAATTAGACCAATGAATTTATAATTTTTAAAAATGTCGAAACTTAGTACGTTCATAAGGTCTTCAAAATTTCAAGTAATTACGTCATCAAACATGTCGGATATTCATGTTTGATGGAATGCCTACTTGTAAACAAACCTGTTCGCGTTCTCGAAGATATTTTTTTTTCCGGATTAATATAAAGTTAGCTGAACATGTCCTTGCAAAAAAGTAATATTTTTCTTCAGTCACTTGATTTTGACGTCGTTGAAATATAAAAAATCATTCATTTCAATATGTATTCGCGCTCTAGCGTCATGAGTATTGATGCCAATCTTAAG
>CM037791.1:53575194-53625194 GCA_021229015.1 Solen grandis | reverse complement strand
AGCTCGTTGAAAACCAAAACAAGAAGTGATATACAACATGTATCCTGAAAAACAAATTATAAAATTTATTAGTATGCACCTTTCTTACTCTAATCTAATCTAAGTCCTCTTGTATTCAAAAATGTTTTTACCATACAAAAACTGAAAGCTCATTATTGTCATTTCATAACTACTGTACTCATTTATTCATACAATGAGCTCTCAAGTTATACGAATATGTATCTCATTATATCAGAGATATAAAAAGAGGTCTATAATAACATATTACTACTGGTTTCTGATTCATGTCGGATTATATTATCTACGTCTGACAGTATAATTTAACCGACTTAGATGTTGGCTCGCCCCTAAAAGACGTATCATGCCATTACTAAGGAATTCGCGTGAATCTACATTTGACTGTACGTGAGTTTAAAAAGTGTATATTATTATAATGATATATTAACTGACGTTTACAATGGATATGCGATCATTAATGCTCCCACCTGCTCAATTTCATTTATTTTTTAATACTTTGAGTTGAGGTAGGCTATAACATTTGAATGCTAGACGAAATATTCAATGATTTTGTTTCGGATAATTCTTTAATGAAATTAATGGGTATGAGTGGACAAGTTTTTTATGCCCGAAGATCTGTGATCGGGGTCATGTTTTTGTCATGTATGTTTGTTGGTTTGTTTGTTGGTTGGTTTATTAGTAACTTTAACATTGGCCAAGAATTTATTTATACAAGGTATAGACTTGAATCTTCATATATGAATAGAATGCGACTAGTAGAAGTGCAGTGACTTAGAACCTAAAATCAGGATGCTGTCACTGGGTGTGATATAATGCCACTTGCCTACGGTGTAACATCGTAGTAAAGTATTACTATATCTTATCCAGTAAGATAAGTCTTCAAATTACTGAAATATTGTCAGTAAGAGCAGTGAGTGACCTCCCCTTCCCAAGCCCTACGGGTCTGTACACTCGTAATGAGAGTATTAAGTGTGTTTAGGATCTCCCTGTATTCTCCATCGTCGCGTGACGTTTATTAGTGTAAAAAACATACGCAGTTGGTAAAACTGGAACATTCAGTTTGAAGAAATAGAAAGTTCTGTTTTTCAGAGAGAAAGTTCTGCTTTCTACCTGAAATAGTCGTTCCCGAAGGAAGAGCATATAGTTGCCGCTTTGTCCGTCCGTCCGTTCTTTGTCCGTCCGTCATAATTTTGTTATTGTTGTATTGGGGTTTACCGTCGCTGCGATAATATTTCAATCATATAGCGACGTCCAGCTAATTACAGGTGGAGAAAGATCTCGAGTACTCAGAAGTACCCGGGTAGAACCACCAACCTACCGCAAGCCAGCTGGAAGGCTGTCTCACATGAAAAATCCGAAGTCCCTACCGGGATTCGAACCCACAGCGGTGAGGGACTGAGAGATTGTAGTCCACAACTGTAACCGCTCAGCCACGGCGGCCCCTCATAATATTGTCCGGAGCAGAACACAAAAACTATAAGAGGTATCAACATGATAGTTCATAGGTAGATAGATCCCAATAAGGAAAAGGGCAGTGTACAAGAACCATAACTGTGTTTTGCATAATTTAGGAGTTATTGCCCTTTGTTATTTTTCATACTTAAATTTTGTCTGGCGCATAAAACAAAAACTATAAGAGGTATGAACATGAAACTTCATAGGTAGATAGATCTCGATGAGGAGAAGTGCAGTGTATAATAACCATAGCTTTTTTTTTTTGCATAATTAGAGGTTATTGCCCTTTGTTATTTTTCATACTTATATTTTGTCTGGAGCATAAAAAATATAAGAGGTATACTTAAATTTTGTCCGGTGACCATATACATGTAGTATAATAGAGTACTCATCAAGTTACAAATAGCAGTTCGGGGAGCATCCACCGGTTCTACCGGCACTTGTTATAGATTGGCCAAAAAAGTAGGGCAATATCTCAAAAATGATAAAAAATGAATTAATTTAGAAAATAATGTCAAAATATCCTTATCACTTTCCTGAAGAACATTCTCTATTTCATTAAGAATTTGCAGTATTTCAATATTTATACTGTACCGTTATTAAACTCGTTTAAATGCCAGCGAGAGGATATGTAAGTTCACATCTATTGTCTTGAAAGTTGACAATTTGTCACACAGAGCATTGATTCTCAATCACTTGTGAATAGTACTTAGAGCAAGAGCCAGTCATGCGCATATCCTCCTCTCACCCACACTACCCATTCCGGGGATAATTTAAAACGAGTAATCCTGTTATTGCTTTGAATTCTGTCACCGCAATTGTCCAATTCCTCGACCATGTTACTTAAAACACTGAGAGTAACGCTCCTAATGTATTTATAGATAACTTAAACTCGATCTCGAATATGTTTAATCTTTTTATTTTTCATGTGTTCGAATGAGGAAATAAGTTGAAATATATTCACCAAAAAGGATTTTTTTTTTTAAAAAAAAAAATGAAAAGGGAGATAAAGAAAATGGGACCGGGTAAGGTTATGGTTCTTGGTTACTGTACCTAAAATGACTATAAAAGTTCTAAAAACCTTTGTATTGGTTTCAAATGCAATTTACCGACTGAGACTACCCCCTTTAAATTTCGTTTAGCCAGGTATTATAAATCAGGAGGACAAAGATGGCCCTGAAGACGCGCATCTGAGAAATACTGCCTTCAATTATATTTTAGTATTGTTGTTCTGAAAACATAGTCCATGTGCAAAAACATTATAGCAAAGTTGTACTGAATACAAATCCATGAAGTCATTTCAATTCCACAAACCAAACAGTACCTACGTTCCAAATTTGGAGGCCATAGATTACATTTTCAGGTAGGTCACTGGGTCATCTTGATCATTTTCAAGGTCTTCAAACAAAGAGTTAAATTCCAAACATCAACCAGTACCTGTGGGCCAAATTGAAGGCAATAACCTAAAAATTGAAAAGTATGTCACTGAGCCATGATCTAGGTCATCTTGGTGGGACCACCAGAAAATGACAACCATCAAAATCTTAGCTCAAGGCCTTGTGGTTTTTGTCAAGAAGACTAAGGTGTAAAAACGGCAAATGTGTTTGATTTTCTGTTATTTCAAGGGTTAATCAGTCCAATATCAGTCATAATCTAACTCTTATTTCCATTAATATTGTCATAAACTTATTGAAGATTACTAAATAAGTGCAAAAACTATATAGAGTGTAAACTAAGCAAAATATGTCATTATTTTATCATTTAAGGACATTAACTCCGGTCCGAATTTGCTGATATCAGCTAGAATCAAACTTGCCATCGACACAGTTATGAAGTTTGAAGATGATGCCTAAAGAAGTATAGGTTAGTGTTTTTAGCAAGCATTAATTAAATTAAATAAAATTATAAAATTAAAGATGATAAAAGTGTTTTTAGTAAGCATTAATTACATTAAATCCGTCACGCGGCTGCGCCGCGCCAGGCCGATTTAATTTCATTTATTAATGAAAGACCGTCACATCAGTATTCACCATATTACTGATCGTCTCAAAATTAGTAGATAGACTGAAAGTAAAAACTAAAAGAGACTTTGGGTATGAACAGGGTATGCGCCAGATGGGTTTCGCAAAAATAAAATCCGAAGTGTCTATACCTCTCGTAACTTTATCGTTATTTTGACGTTGACGCCGCAACGCCATTTCATAAAGATGAACGTAAACTCGCAATATTTTGGGTAATGTTCTCATAAAGTATGGTAATTACGGAGATATATTTCTGTAACAAATACATGACGTATTTTTATTCTAGTGTAGGTGTCCACGAACTTTTTGGACACACCTCGTATATACACGTGTGTACATGTATTATAGAATATAGAATCCCTGGTTCAACCGTTCGTCTGAACTGCATTTTTTTCCTCGGCCAGAATGATATTACAAATGTGATCATACATAGACCGTAAATTCTTTCCTTGTGTCTTTCATGCATTTGCACAAATATGCATCCGTTTAATATATTTCGTTCTTGCTCCCATCATAATTTTAGCTGTCAGGCGCTGTGAAAGATACGGACACGAACCTCGCCTCCAACGGGAATCGACCCAATAACCTCTGATTCAGTGACCCGGCGTTTTACCACTGCACGACGCTTCTTTTAGCTTAGAAAAAGACAACAAACTGTAGGAAATAGCACCAATCGCGTCGCACTACTACGGTTTGCTAAGTAACATAAGTAATTCCTCATTAAATTATTTACGTTGAAATATCTTGAACAAATCGACATTTAATATTAATTCAACTTTGTTGCCATCTTCGTCACCTGTTGATGTCCAAGCAGTAAATGATAGTTATCAATAGTTCTATATCAGTTCATTATATCGAAATGTGGAGAGGTTTCTCATCTATCGCTTAAATGTTAACTCACAGATGTTGATGTAACATGACCCCCCCCCCCTAATTGTCTGCACAAAATGTAATCGTCTTTTCAATGTCTAGCAGCTTATTTTCCCGCCTGCCGCCCAGTCGAGAAACCTTTGATTGACAGAGAATAGGGTAATATGAATATTGTGTCCCGGCTTCAGTGCATTGGATTTTAGTATAGCCGGGAAACTTCTAAGTAGGATAGAATATATTAAGACATTTCTCCAGACAATAGAAGCCTACGTTCGCTTCGCTCGCTTTGGTCTTCTATTGTCTGTAGAAATGTGTTAATATACTCTATCCTATACATAATATTGGTTTTTGAGACTCCGCCTCATCCCCCTGTTCCCGGCTTGAATTACATCACGTGGCATGTGACATGTCAAAGGTCAATGCGTCGCTCTAGCTGTGTAATTATAGATCTACGCTCGGGAAGGCTGAAAGAAAGAGCATGGAACCGGATCCCGACTTTGATCTCTTAGAGGACAATGGGTTGCTGTCGTTATTGCAAGGCGGCCCACTCGATTAAATACATGTACCATCGGCAAAAAAAAAAAATGTGAATGCTATTGAATAAAACATACTGTTTAGAAAGGTTCATATATCTGCACATATATATGTTACTTTGTGTTTTTTCGTTTAAGTAACCCTCAAGCGGAAGGGTAGAGTTCTTTTGTTAATTTGGATAAATCAGATTGCTGGTAAGTAAATGTTTGTTCACTATGATTGTTGTGTTTTTCTTTTATATCGATTTTCATGCGTCCCAATCAAAACTCCCTGTAACACGTTATAAATGCGTGATATTGGTAAACACATCAAGCTCCGCCCCTCGACACACCTCGCCGCATAAGCGCACTGAAGGTGCTTAAAGCTGGTTAAATTGATCGGCTGATTTAGTGACAAGTTTATGCCCGATTAAATGAATTAAATACAGACGAAAGTATGAAAAATGGAATGATCTCATTGGACAAAATTTAATTTCAAACATTAAATGAAGAATATAGAGTGTAAAGTAAAACCTTAATGCGTAGTTTTATAATTAAAGGGCCATAACTCATGCCATAATCAAACTTGGTCGAGAGATTATGGGCATCAGCATTATCATAAAGTTTGAAGACGATTGCTGTAGAATGGAAAATGCTAAAATGTAAACAACGTGAATTCTGGCATTATATATTATATCAAAAGGGCCATAACCCGTGACCTTATTTGCTGAAATCGAAATTAGCCGAGATATTATGGCTATGAACATTTTCATGACATCTGAATATGATTTATTTAGAATTGAAAATGATAGACTGTAAGCAAACTAATTGTGGACGCCGGAATTCAACGATCCTGCTCAGATGAGCTAGAAATTTAAAGCAACTCGTTCACAGATGGTCATTGACTGAGAATTTCATTTTTCGCTATATGTGTGTATTATGTCTATCAATTTCCATCTACAGACGCATAGTCACCTAATACAACCATCCAAGATTTAAAATAAAAAAAAATGGGTGGTTTCTCCCATCACAGGCAATACCGTCACAGACGGTATTGAAGCTTTATTTAGATTTATTGTTCCTTTCCATGGGAAGGAACATCTATAGTCGTTCCTCGCTACCTGCCGGATATAAGACTAGCACAAGAAAATATGTTTGCCTGCTCAGTACTATGTGTTATTCAGAATTCGTTCGATGAGACGGGGACCAGCGTGCAGTTTGATGACGTGCAAGTTTCTTTTAAGCCCACATCCTATCAAGTGCAAGAAACCATACGAAGCGATGACAATAATTTATTCGGGGGTTAAATTGCAGGGAAAGACGCCTTCATTCATAATATTCATTCATTACACGCGTTACGTAACAATCTTTGGGGTCATGACCTTAATTTCGTAAGTTAGAAGGCTCTTACATTATCTGTCACTAGGTATCTGTTTATTAAAGGTGTAACGGTATACCGTACGACGATATACCGCAATATTTTCTTTACGGTACGGTTCACGGTACGCACACAGGTCTGCACGGTTCGGTACGGTATTGTGAACTTCCAGGTTTTTTATTTTTCTTCTTCTCTTATAACAGCGGCTTCCCTTCGGTAAAAAGGCGATATTTTTCACCTCCGAAAAATAAAAATTCTCTTAACAGTACGGTTTTCCCACATCCATTAACTTAAAAGAAAACAAAAGGGAAAGTAAATAAGTGTTAATGGCAGGGTGTCAGGTTACAATGCTTTAGTTCACTCTAGTCTTTTACTCTGGATATGGGGTCGTTTTATACTAAATGGACTTGTTTATAGCTGATAATCTGTTGCTGCTAGATATGGAAGTTAACATAATAAGAAAAAGCATTTAACAGCCTCCAGGGCCCTCTCTTACTTCGGGGGACTGGGGCCGGGGAACTGGCAGGGTGGAATTTTCACGTTGTATCTTTGTTTTGGGGAATTTTCAGTGTGAATATTACCACGAAACACCTAATTTTCTGTTAAAATACATGTACATTGATATTTTTTGCAACCGTCACTAACTTTCTAATAAACTTTTTTTATTTAAGATACATCTTTTTTATCTATTCAATGGAGGGATTTTTCAATGACTAGGTGTGTGTGTGTGTGTTTGAGGGGGAGGGGTATATGATTTAGAGGGGAATGGGGCCCATTATCGGCCCCGAATTCAACAAAAAGAGGACCCTGGCCTCACAGTAGATTGAATCTTTCAAATGCGGTATAAATGTTGATGTATGCAAAGATGTGTTATGACATGTAAAGTTATGTAATTTATTACATAGTTTTCACTCTATACCTCAAAGTTAAGAAATGTACTGGAAGGAACTTTTGGTAGGCTAAAACTTGTAAAATATATATCAAGATTTTCTATTTCATTTGCCGTCAATTGGCTGATCACATTCACGCTTCGCGAATGCACTATTTTTATAGGCTGATCTTAAGAAATCGCAACCTTGAACTGGTGAAGACCTCATGATACGGAACGTGTCACGTAGTACCGCAAGCACCTGTTTCGGGGATACTGTATACATGTATTTAACCGATTTAGCCAAAGTTAGCGTTTCCTATTCAATATGGCATACACTTGCCGAGTTATTTGTCAGGAGACAAAGACTTCACCAACATCAACATGGGAGAGTACAGAAATATTGTTTTAATGTTTACCGATTATCTGTGAACGAGCTGCTTTAAAACCAAAGATTAACTTTATTGACAGATTTTAAGCCGAAAAACAGAAGTAACCGGGTGGGGTAGGCATGCCTTCTGACACCTAATACTAATCATTTACAACAGTTCTTGGGTTGTACTACTTTGCGCCAAGTGATTCGGATCTACAATCATGTTCGCTACCACTGGTCCACTTCAAATATTGTCGATGAAACAATAAACCTAAAAAAATATTACGCAATAACTTCTATTACTACTGCTACTACTACTGCATATGCAACAACATCAAATAATTTATTGTACCTGCAAGAGGCAAGGTGACCGCTGTGCAGATACACTGTAGCAATATCGTTATGCCCAGGGAGCTCCGTAAGTTGGCGATACCAAAGCAGTCCACAAGAACCACTGGATACATGGGGAAGTACATCCGTCCTATAAGCCCGTATATAACAGTTAACACCACCATAGCCACATATGTCTTGACGAGTGGGACAAAATACAACACCGTCCCCATTGATAACATTGTGAAAGATACAATTTTGTGCCTTTTGATCCAGCCACGATCGGCTATGAATCCCCACGATAAAATAGAGAATACTTCAACAATGCTTGGAAGAGTTATCAGAAAGGACGCCTCCTTATCAGAACAGCCGACTTCCTTCGCTAGGGGAGGAATAAATGTTTGAACTAAACTCGCACCTGAACATAGTAGGCATGCGCAAGGCAAGAAAAATAAAAACTGTTTTTTTTTCAAAATACCATAGTCTATCTTGCTGCTGGTTTTTGAGAACAGAAGTGAGCAACACGAAGACCCAGCACTTGTTTTGTTTGAGTCTGTTTTGATGGGTGTACCTTCTTGCTTTTGTAGAACCTTACCACTGAGATCTATAAGTGATGTTGAGACTGAAAGTTCGCTACTTGCAAATCGCCCAATGGAAGAGACATTTATCTTAGATGATAGTGTTTCTAGGACGCTCGATTTACTCATTTCAGATACAGTTCTTGATCTGTTTCGCGTCACCACGGTGTGTAGTAATCTCGGCGACATTTTTTTAGACAAATTAGTATCCGAGTAAATGACTTTTTCAAATCCATTTGTATTTTTCACGCCATTCAGCAATTGCTGAGTGTCATTTGGTTTATTCACAATCACGTGATCACCTTTCTGTGCACACGTGACTCTTCTGTTTCTAAATGAGTCCAAAGGTCGCATTAATGCCCCGGAAATAGTCATGTGAAGAAACAGTCCACTAAGTAGGAGGAACATTCCAGAGAGAGCATACTCTTCTACAAGAATATTGATGAGATAGGAGAAAAAAAGTGCCCCAACACTTCCGCCCGTGATCATGCAGCAATTGGCCACTCCCCGTCGCTTGTCAAAAAACTGACCCACCAGAGAGTAGGTTGGCGCAAGGATGAGGCCATGTGCCAATCCTGTGGAAGATTAAAAAAGCCTTAGAAAATTATGAAATTCGTTATGCTTTGCAGTGGCAAATTACTAATACTATTATAATATAATATCAATATTGTACTTATCTAATTGTTTTCTGTATCCTATCATTTCAGGTGTGTGAAGTTAGCGCGTAGAACGTAGATCGTAAATCAACACTATAACTAATTTTCTTTGTCGACCTGGGTCGTAGATCGTAGCTCAACCATTCAAATAAACCAATATAAATGGTTGAGCTGGGTCGTAGATCGTAGCTCAACCATTCAAATAAACCATTATAAATGGTTGAGCTGGATCGTAGATCGTAGCTCGACCATTGAAAACTTTCATGGAATGGTTGAGCTGTGTCGTAGATCGTAGCTCAACCATTCAAATTAACCATTATAAATGGTTGAGCTGGATCGTAGATCGTAGCTCGACCATTGAAAATGTTCATAGAATGGTTGAGCTGGGTCGTAGATCGTAGCTCACCACAATACGATAAATAGACTTGGTCGTAGATCGTACTCGACCATTGAAATTTATGGTGGTTGAGCTGGTCGTAGATCGACTCAACCATTCAAATAAACCATTATAAATGGTTGAGCTGGATCGTAGATCGTAGCTCGACCATTGAAAATGTTCATGGAATGGTTGAGCTGGTCGTAGATCGTAGCTCAAATTCAATCGAAACATTTTGTCGAGCGAATGAGATCTCCGACGATTGACAAACTTTCCGACGGAATGTACTTTCGATCGAGCAACTTGAACTAACAAAAATTACTTTTTGTAATCGTACCGACAAGTCATAATTTTCCGACGTAATCTAGCAACATTCAAATAACCATTCGACGTAGATGTTGCCACCACAAAAACATTTCCCGACGAAGAAAATTATAATGTGACTGTTAGATTTCAACATTCAAATAAACCAATAAATGTTACTTATCAGACGAGTCACAATAATCCGACGAAGATAAAATAATAACAAAATACAATTTTCACAACTAATTAAATACTAAATTCCCGAAATATAATTTTTCGTTGACCGCGAACAAAAATTTCCGACGGAAATTTTTCCGACGAATGAGATTTCCCGTACAAGTTACAAGATTTTCGAAGAAACATTTTTCCGACGAAGCATTTTTTCCGACAAATGCAATTTTCCCGACGAGTACAAATTCCCGACGAAGATAAATATATTTCATAATAAATTTTCACAACAATTAATTCCCGACATATAATTTTTCCCGACGATACAGAAAATTTCCGACAAACTTTTTCCGACAAATGAGATATTCCCGACAAGTACAAAGATTTTCGAAGGAAACTCTTTTCCCGACGAAAGCATTTTTTTCCGACAAATGCAATTTTCCCGACGAGAATATATTTCCCGAAACAAAAGTTTCCCGACAAATGTAATATTGGTTGATTATGCGACTTTTTCCTAATGTAATTTTCAAGAACAAAATATTTTAAAACCCTATAACAAAAAAAAATTTTCCCCAAGTTCATTTTTCAAGACGAGTACAATATTACCGACGACGACTAAAAAACGATCTACGATCCAGATCAACCATTAATCTTTATTTCAATGGTTGAGCAACGATCTACGATCCAGCTCAACCATTTATATTGGTTTATTTGAATGGTTGAGCTACGATCTACGACCCAGCTCAACCATTTATTTTGGTTTATTTGAATGGTTTAGCTACGATCTACGACCCAGCTCAACCATTTATTTTGGTTTATTTGAATGGTTTAGCTACGATCTACGACCCAGATCAACCATTTATTTTGGTTTATTTGAGTGGTTTAGCTACGATCTACGACCCAGCTCAACCATTTATTTTGGTTTATTTGAATGGTTGAGCTACGATCTACGACCTAGCTCAACTATTTATTTGGGTTTATTTGAGTGGTTGAGCTACGATCTACGACCCAGCTCAACCATTTATTTTGGTTTATTTGAATGGTTGAGCTACGATCTACGACCCAGCTCAACCATTTATTTTGGTTTATTTGAATGGTTTAGCTACGATCTACGACCCAGCTCAACCATTTAGTTTTGGTTTATATGAATGGTTGAGCTACGATCTACAACCCAGCTCAACCATTTATTTTGGTTTATTTGAGTGGTTGAGCTACGATCTACGACCCAGCTCAACCATTTATTTTGGTTTATTTGAGTGGTTGAGCTACGATCTACGACCCAGCTCGACCATTCTATGAACATTTTCAATGGTTGAGCTACGATCTACGACCCAGCTCAACCATTTATTTTGGTTTATTTGAATGGTTTAGCTACGATCTACGACCCAGCTCAACCATTTATGGTAATTTGAATGGTTGAGCTACGATCTACGACCCAGCTCAACCATTTATTTTGGTTTATTTGAATGGTTGAGCTACGATCTACGACCCAGCTCAACCATTTATTTTGGTTTATTTGAGTGGTTGAGCTACGATCTACGACCCAGCTCAACATGACTTTGATGTTGGCACATTAGACCATCACATTTATTTTGGTTTATTTGAGTGGTTGAGCTACGATCTACGACCCAGCTCAACCATTTATTTTGATTTATTTTGAATGGTTGAGCTACGATCTACGACCCAGCTCAACCATTTATTGTTATTTGAATGGTTGAGCTACGATCTACGACCAGCTCAACCATTTATTTTGGTTTATTTGAGTGGTTTGAGCTACGATCTACGACCCAGCTCAACCATTTATTTTGGTTTATTTGAGGTTGAGCTACGATCTACGACCCAGCTCACCATTTATATTTTAATGGTTGAGCTACGATCTACGACCCAGCTCAACCATTTATTTTGGTTTATTTGAGTGGTTGAGCTACGATCTACGACCCACTCGACCATTCTATGAACATTTTAATGGTTGAGCTACGATCTTATTTGAATGGTTGAGCTACGATCTACGACCCAGCTCAACCATTATTTTGGTTTATTTGAGTGGTTGAGCTACGATCTACGACCCAGCTCAACCATTTATTTTGGTTAGTTATAGTGTTGATTTACGATCTACGATCTACGCGCTAACTTCACACACCTTATCATTTCTTATTATTCAGTTGTTGCACTTTTCTATATAATTCCAACCGCAAATGATTTATTATGTTTGGTTTTGGCGATGTACATAACTTTTGCAAAATAAAATATTTTGACTTAACTATGTTGAATGTGGTCTGCCATTTTTGTACCTTCGCATCGGACTAAATGCATGCATATTCTTTTTTTCTAAAAAAGAAAGACAGAGGGTTGATATGAAACCAGATGTGTTTTCTGGTGGCACGACAGATCGTTAATTTACATTAACTTAACATTTCTTTGAATCTCTGAAGAAAAAAAATAACATGTGCAAAGTCCAAGCCGTTTGAATAAATTTAATATTCAACGTAATGAATGAAAAAAAGTATTAGTTGAACATTTAACATGACAATAGTGATACCTTCAAGATAAAGAGTCATGATTCCTAAACACTATCTGAGTATTATCATACATCTCTTGTTTGGTCAAACAATCTAAAACACTTCTATTCCCCCCATCCTTCCCCAATAAAGTTATGCTAAGTTTTACATCATCGTTGTTACTAGATCTACATATTAAAGTTAATTATGTGTTAATGAAATGTAAAGTTTCCAAGAAATGGTGATAATATAATTTGCTTCATCTTTGAGCCCCAGTCTTTGTCTCAGTCTACCTCTACCAATACGATATGAACTCTTCTACAAAACTACCTCACATTACAAAATTATGGGCGGTTGAATAAATGGTCAGTAAGACAAATAGTCGTCCGGACGGACGAACAGGCGGATTAATAGCTTAGCTAATTTGAAGTTTCGAAAAAAGAAATGCATTGAATTATAAATGCACGTGTGTGTGTGTGTGTGTGTGTGTGTGTGCTTATAAACCGATACATTACCGATGACGCAGCCTTGCATGAATATGAGCACCTCGATAGATGTGGCATACGATGAAACAAAGAACGCCAGGAATGTTAGCACGGCCCCTGCCATCACGGACTGGCGTGTGCTGATGTAGGTCAGGCCTACAAGGTTGACGAGCAACGCTGAGAAAATATATTTGAATTGCAAATGATAATAAACAAACATTGCCAATAAATATTGAAAGTTTTAACACATTCAAAGATAAGAAACTATGGCGTGTGGAATGTTGCCCCCCCCCAAAAAAAAATGCATTTAAAAACGTGTTCAATGTTAAATAGAAAATATTCATTATTTGTTCAATGCCAGAAACATTTTTGTTTTAACTAATTATTAGATTGTAAATTGTAGATCTATATTTCTGAAAATAAATTTACGTAGTAAAAATATTCTTTCACAAAAATAATTTTGTATTTTTAAGGTGAAAAATACTGATTCTTAAAAGCAATATTGATATGGACTAAAAAAAAGAAATTTGGGAAAGCCAAATTAATTTTGTGAAACGAAATCCATTGGCTCTTACAAGCGTGGCTCCAAAACGCAGACGCTGTACATGGACAATATAAACAAATAAATAAAACGCGGATAATATGTAACATCTGTAGAAAAAGCGGACACTGTATTGAGGATCATATTTACATTATAATCATTACAAGTAGTAGTAGTATTTTGTAGAACAGCCAAGTAGATAAAAAATATTTCAAATTAAAGATGAGTTTAGCTTAAATTAATATGGAGTTTAATTTGAGCATAAAAATTCGCATCGAACGATACATCAATTTTTTTTCATTTGACTTTGAAAAACACTTTATCTTAAATGATAATTTGAAATTGATAGATAAATGATTTATAACACATAAGATGAAAATATAGAGTCTATACTAGCCGGCAGCATTGATTATTTCGGTTCTTGGTAATCCTTTGATTCGTCGTCACCCATATATATCATCACGTTTCTTCGTACCGTCCGGGTTTTCTTCTGTGTTCATTTGGTCCGCATTTTCTTCTGATCTTTCTTATTTGCAGATATATAACACACTTAATGTATGTAAATAGATGAATAAATAGCCTATGTTCATATACCCTTCGCTTTTTTTTTTTTTGCTTTTTTTTCAAATACCGCCCTCATTTTTCTTCTGATTTTCTATTTTGTAAATAAATAATACACTTCATATAAGCATGTTAATAAATAAATTAATAAATAAATAATCTACTCGTATGGTCACAAAGTCTGCGTTTCCTTTTATGTTTTGTTTTCATATTTATGTCCGCTGTTCTTAGATACCCAATACAGCCCTCGCTTTTTCCTTGTATGTTTATAGTCTTCTATAAACCCCATGTGTCCTACCGCGACATACCAAAGTCGTTAAAATTGGTACTGGTACCTCTCTGTTTGACTCTCAACATATATCTAGGCCTATACAGGGTAGACCCAGGACTAATTGGCCTGGTGAAAGGGTACACCCAGGACTGGTTGGCTTGGTGAAAGGGTAGACCAGGGTAGACCCAGGACGGTTTGCTGGTGAAAGGGTAGACCAGGACTGGTTGGCCTGGTGAAAGGGTAGACCAGGACTGGTTGGCCTGGTGAAAGGGTAATGTACGTGGGTCTCATGTCCGGGCCTAGTCTTGTGCAGACTTGTGTATTGTGTCGCCAGAGAGAGTCGCTGATGATATTAAGGGTCTATGCTACCTGCATCTACGATGGAAAACCAAATTGTCACCGAATCATACCCGGTTTCCTGTACAATGCCACTTCAATTTATCACAATGATTGTGTATATTATAAAAAAACACAGGTCAAATATGATTTTAGTTACAATCCACTGATCTGATATAAAGTTATACGCCCTTTCTATGCAAATTTAATGTGAAATGACCGTTTCTGTTCAATAACTTTTGAAAGATTCCATGTATTTAATTCATATTTGGAATGCAAGTATATAATATTAAAACACAGGTGAAGTTCGATTTTGGTTACAAACTTAAAATCCACTGATTTATTAAAGAGTTATGCGCCCTTCATAAGCAAATTTTAGGTGGATTGACCTTATCCGCGCAATAACTTTTGTAAGACTTTATGTACTAAATATTGTTTAGTATGCAAGTATATAATATTTAAATACATTGGATACAATCCACTGATTTATGACATAGTTAATTGATAAGTCCATTTATCTTCTATTGCTGATAATATTAATATACCCTGTAATTTATTTTTATATGTTTAACCCCCCCCCCCCCTCTCTCTCTCTCTCTCTCTTGTAAAAAGCTATTGCAAATCATGTCATGTTTGTTAAAGAATATTACATTGGATCATGTAACAAGAAACAAGTATATGTTTACGTTACTGAATAAAATATATAAATCTTGAATCTATAATAAAAATAATTGTTATTGTGAATTCTTTCTCCACATTTACAAAAGATCATCATCCATGAAATTTGCAATAGCAATAAAACTGCTTCTTTATATTAAAAACAGTACTTTGTACTATGACACCCTCATATGAATTTCCCTTCGGGCGTTTAATTTCCCCGCCTCAGCGGCGCTCTTTTTGATTGTACTAAATAATATCGCATTTATTAATTTGAAAATCAGACTTACTGAATTTACGTTGACCTATTGCATTTTAAGTCATAGCAGTGTAATCACGCATAATTTGGTGCAGTTTAATCTTATTTTTTCTTTTCGTTTTTCTTTTTTTTTTTTTGTATTTACGGATATTTTAGCTAATCACGTACTCACGTGATATATGCCCGTCCTGTTGGAATGCGCAGAATGGCTTTGGTTTTCTATCAAGACGGATACATATGCCTTAGTTGATCTGTATCTTAAAATTTTATGATGTGGCATTGATCGTTTTCATTTAAACGATATCATTTAGGTTATTTACTTTTATCTAACCACTTTTCGCGACTTTGGTAGTGGTAGATTTGATTGAATTTTGTTTTAGGATATCAATTCGAGTAAGCCCCAGTCGGCCTTTTTTTGACATGAAAATGATTTAAACAATCTTGGTAAATGGTCACCTAAAGACAATCTGTGCGAAATCATTTTAAATTCAAGTAAGAATATTTTAAAGTGTTTTTCTTTCCTTTCCGTTGCCATGACAACTAGAATTTAGCATGGAATTTTATTTTTCGAACAACGTTGAAAGGGGACCTCCCAGGGGACATTCGAAGACTCTTTCAATTGGGGTTAAAAATGAGGCTTCATATTCTTCTCAGAGGGTGACATGAGTGAACGTATAAGTGAAACATAAGGGAGGTAGGCATGGTTGTTTATAATGTTTAACGGGTTTTCCTTCAAAAGACTGAATTTCTCATTCAGTATGTCAAAAAGTTACATTTAATCTATTTAAACTATTGATAGGTATTTCAAGAGCCCCCCCCCCCTCTCATATCTCTGTATCTTGGATAAACAACATTCCGTAAGGTGCTAGTGAACATTCCTGTAGTTTTGTAGTTCTGATCCAGTTTTGAAGATATGCGTGACACTGCTCTTTTTAAGCTTTCTGCACATACTAGGCATGACAGGCATATAACTGCGTGCTGGTGATCAATCACACTGGCTCATACAGATTTGGAGATAAAGATTTCTTTAAATTGCATCTTTTCCTTAACCATTAGGTCAGTTTTTAAACTATCCTGATAGAGATGTGCCATTAGTGGACAAAATTCAAAGTTGTTCAAAGAATTTATTCTTCTCTACAGAATTCTTGTTGCCATGGAAATGGAAGAAAAAAATGAAAACTTTAAAGATCTTCTAGGTTGAATCTACTGGCTTGGTTTTGAAATGACTTCACACAGATTGCTGTACCTACAGTGTGGCCATACCACGTGGTATATGACGTCATTTTAAGCTATTACAAACAGCATTATTTGCTTCGATTCGAAAAAGAAAACTGCTGTAAGTATTTTATTTCTTCACCAATTTTAATGGGAAATAGCGCATAACGAAGCGAAAGGTTGTGCACTACACAAAAGCCCTAATGATTCTTTTGTCAGATGTACAATATTTCCTAGCATTCGGGAAAACATTATGAGCGTTGTGCTTTAGATCAAGGTGACACTTTAAGGTCACACTTCAAGAATCAATGAAAATTAGCTTGTCCCGGCTCTAACTTCAAAGGGATTAGTGGATTTTCAAATTGTTTGGCACACATGTTTGCCTTATGAAGACGGAGTGTTGCGTGCCAAAACCAGAATGCTAACTCAAAGATTAAGGTCATAAAAGGAGGTTAAAGGTAAATAAATGCCTGTCGGGATCTAACTTGTTGGGGAGATTTCAAGTAACTTGAATGTCTCGCATAGGATTCAGATTCATAGTTAAAAGACTTAAGTCATACATGGAGGTCAAAGGTAATAAATAAGTGCCAATATGTCTGTCTAGGCTTTGAATACAGGCATTTGAAAGTACTTGACTGAAATGTTTGCTTTGGTGAGATGGGACATGCCAGGGTCATATTATTGCAATTGGATTTGGGTAAAACTGGTAAATAACATAAATGGTCATCACTTACAAATAGCAATATATTGGGGGTATTAATAACTTTTAGTGAAATATGGCTCTAGACGGTAAAAAGTAAGGCGAACGGATAACGTAAAATAAATATCATGTCCTCGAACCTTTAGTTCGGAGGTGGATAATAAATGACTTAAAATCACTTCAAATTTGAATGCAAACGTAATAAAAAAAAACCTTGACAAAAGGTAAAACGGAACTAAATGTATTTCAATCGTAATAATTGTGGTAAAAATAATTGAATCTCGTACTTCAGTTATCACTTTGTAGGTTTATTTTTCTTTTTGCGTTCTATTTGTGATGATTTTGGCCTGTTTTTTAAATTATTAGGAATCATTTTCTTTTGAGTATAGGTAGGGTTTTATCTCCCCTTATTTAATACATGTATATCCGTTGAAATATCGCGGGATTGTTTTATCTCCCTTTATTTAATACATGTATATCCGTTGAAAATGTCACGGGAATTGTTTTATCTCCCTTTATTTAATACATGTATATCCGTTGAAAATATCGCGGGATTTTTTTTGTTACAAATCTTTAAGTTAATCAATTGCAAAATTATAGCTAGGCCAACCGTGTTATTGTGTATAGTATTGGTAGGTTTTTATTACTAAGCAGAAATACGTATATATATTCAAATATATATTGATCTCTGAGAGCGTAGCCTAGAAGGTATGATAGCTGCTCTGGAAAACTACATCGACTTCACCAAGCAGCCATTGTTTAGAAACTACAGCCTCGGGAAGCTATGATTCCACTAGAGAAGTAGATAGCGCAATTTGCAAAGTACCGTTTCGCAACGTACGCACCCGTTAAACCCAGTGTTCAAGGCTCTTGCAAGAGAGTTGCGATATAAGCCCCAAATGGTTCATGTGTAAAACAATAAATCCTATACATTTCTCGAATAAGTACATGTATATCTAATTAAATGTAAATTCTGTCATTAGTTATTGCAGTTTGAGGTTGAACATTTGACATAGAAGTCAATACAGTGTAGTGAATAAGATTCTGATGTGATTTAAAGTACTCTGATTTAAGATTTGCTTTTTAAGTGGCATTGGTCTCATTTTCTCTTTTCTCTGCACAGCACACCATTACCAAAAGCACCAATGTAAAACCCACTAAATTACCGTAACCGATAAAACTTTGTATGAATAACTGTAGTAGCTCACATGTGATGCTGTAGGTGGCGTTCATAAGGCTGGTGATGAGAGCTGTGACGGAGGAGCTGGATTCGAACTTGGCCTGGATCTCAACGAAGAAGATACCAGCAATCTTGTAGATACCAATAGTCAGGAACACGTTCAGCCAGGCCGCTGGAAGTTAGGGACGAAAGTCTTTTAAAAATCTTGATTAAGGAGAATAGTTGGAATACTCACGTACGTCTAGTTAATTATGTCGAATATGTAACAATAATGTTAGTTGCAATCATAATTATATCCCCGTAAACGAATGTTTGAAGGGGGTATATACTGGAAATACCGTGTCCGTTGGTCGGTCGGTCGATCGATCGGTCTGTCAATATGTCCCCTAAATGGATTCCCTTAATAACCTTTTTTCATAAGAGACATGTCTGAACCAAATAAAAGACATGTATACCTTGCGTGGAGATAACGCTTTGATGTGTTGTTTAGGTCTGATGGCCAGGACAAGGTCATGTTGCTAAAAATAGAATTTTGTAAGTGCTTACTAACCTCAAATTTGAATTTTCTTAATTACTTTGGTTAGGAAAGAGATATTATAATCATTTTTTTTTATGTGTATACTTTGTGTAGATATTAAATTTAAATGAGATGTTTGGGTAAAGGTCATTGATACTAAATACAGTGCTCAGCATTTATAACATACTTGCATACTGTTACAATGCAGTATGCGGGTTTTTAAGTCACCTCTATGACAGTTCTAGTTATATTTGTATCTATTATCGTTGTAAGTAACAGCAGTGACACCATATCCATTATCATCGACCTTAGTGGTTAAAGATGGGCTATTGTTTTGATTTATTTGTGACATTTTCAGTAGCTTACAGGGTATTCGTATTTTGTCATGGTCCTGGAACAGGGGATTATGGGAAGTTATTGCTTTGGTAAAAATAATCGACGTTGAACCTTGATATAATCAGTCATAACTAATTTACTATTATGATCAGAATGATGATGTTCATAAACAACACACTCCTTACCCAGAAGTATAACCCAGGCCCATCCTCTGTCTATAGGCAAGCCCTCGTTCTGTAGAGAGAAAGAGGAGGCGCCCTTCACCATGTTGTCCACGGGAGCCGACCCCTCTGCGAGATTCTTTTCTGAAAAATAAGTACATGTGCAATTCTCAAGTTTTATTTTACTATGAACCCATATTTAAGGTTTATAGGGCTGTTCTCTCTCTCCCTCTCTCGATGCCACTATTTTTCAATATTAGACGTATTTTAAAATCATATTCATAAAGGAGATATGTATACGCATGTGTTAACAAAGTTAAGTAGGCATTGTACCTTGTAACGTCGAAACTGAACGTTGATCGATCAAAACACTTTTATGAGTCAAGAGACCAAAGTATGTGCGTTCATATACAATGGCGATGTCTCACATCCCAAATGCCTGTATCGTGGTGCGGTCGATCTTACGAGCACTTCACGTGGGACCATGTTAGAAACATATAAGTACATAATAAAACCATAGCACAAAATGACAATCTAGCCAATGACTGTCAAAATTGAATAGTTATTACATATCTCATAGGCGGTCACTGTCGTCTGTCCAGAAACAAGGTTAGTGGATTATGGATACATTTACATGATACAGTCGCTAGCAATACAAAAATGTTTAACATTAATTCCCTTGGAACTCGGTTCGCAATTAAATCTGCCTCGTGACTTTGAGCAAAAGCGGTTTAACTCAAAGTTATGCTTGCATCTGCACTGAAAGACTATGAGTATTATTTAATGAACTACCTTTAGAAAGTCAGAGTGTTAAATCCCCATTTTTGTCTCGCCGTCCCGTTGGACTATTTTGACAAGGAAAGTATCTAGTGACTTCACACTCGGTAGTTCATGTGTATGCTTTTAACTTTTAAGTATTTCGGGTGTCTTCTCTCTTTTAGCTAACCTGAGCACAATATGCTCATAGTGAGCTATTAGGATGACCCTGTATCCGGCGTTTGTCGTCAACAATTTGCTTAAAACAACATAATTATCCTCCTAAACCGCTGAATGGATTTTGACCAAACTTCACAGTATTGATTCTTATGAAGCTCATCTCAGATTTGTTCAAATTGTTTTCATTAGTTGAAAAAGAAGGTCACAGGAGCTAAAAATAGATTTAAAAAATGGATACTTTGAAAATCTTCTTCCGCAAAACTGCAGGGTATAGGCCTTAGATATTTGGTGTATAGCATTGTCTAGTGGACCTCAACCAAGTTTGTTCGAATCATGACCCTGGGATCACCACCACCCCCCCCCCCCCCCCCACCAACTTAGACATATATGAATAATAATAATAATAATGATAATAATAATACACAAAAGGCCTTGAAATTGGAAGGCCCCTTTTTATATTGGAAAACCTTTAAGAGATCATTTTGTCAGCCTAGAGTTAAGAAGATATTTGGTATGTAACATGGCCTAGTGGACCACTATAAAGTTTGTTCACATAGCCCTGGTATCAAAATTGGCCCCGCTCCAGGGGTCACTTGATTTTATATAGACCGATATAGGGAAAAAAACTAAAATCTTCATGTCAGAAACCACATGCCCTGGAGTTAAGATATTAGGTATCTAACCTCAACCATGTTAGTTCAAATCATGGCCCTGGGTCAAAATTGGCCCCTTCGAAAGGGTCACTTGATTTTATATAGACTTATCTAGAAAATAAGAAAAATCGACATCATCTCCTAAATCACTAAGCAGACTTTTGGAAAACTCATTCCAGTTCACTGAACAAGATGGCCGCCAAAGCTTAAAATTATTAAATCTGGTTAGTGCCACTTTGAATGTATGTGGCTGTATGAAGGCGACGCACGACAATTATAAACGACTGACAATATTATGAAACGACAATGCGACACGACATTCGACATTATAGCGCGCCAATGTCGCATTGACTCACCATATTTCTTTTACAAAAAATCGCAATAAATATCGTGTGTCGTTTCAAAATGTGTGTCGTTCTGCATTGTCGTGTGTCGTTTCATAATGTCGTGCTAATATCGTGTGTCGCGTCAGAAATAATTTTAAATGCTATGGAAATAACCAGTTGCCGGTGGTATTTCCTTAAGACTGTTATTTGATACCAACTTGTATATTAATTACTGAACTTCTTCATTTGATACCAACTTGTATATTAATACTGACCTTCTTCATTTGACACCAACTTGTATATTAATTACTGAACTTCTTCGTTTGATACCAACTTGTATATTAATTACTGAACTTCATTTGCCAATGAACTCATAGCTGCGTCTATGCTTAAGCTTCGTCTATGCGTATTTTATAGGCAAATGACAATGTACGAGAAGCGTAGGCTTCCGGTAAACTGGCGGGAAATAAATTCGTGTTTTACTGAAAACAGAATTATTATTTCCTCGATTTTTCCCATCATGTCTTGTGCCCGTCAACAATAATAAACCTCATAAATAAGATTAAACACAATAAGTAATGAACAAAACAAAAACACAATGTACATAACATAATACACAATGATAATAACCTGATGAAGAATGTACATAACATACTTAATAATTTGCACAAAATAATAAAGATGGAACACAACATTACAGAGAATGTACTCAATGTAATAAAGATTGTACATAACGTAATGAAGAATGTACACAACATTGCAGATAATGTACATAGCATAATGAAGAATGTACAAAACATAATAAAGAATATATATAACATAATGGAGAATGTAACATAATAAAGAATATGCACAACATAATAAAGAATATGCTTAACGTGATAAAGAATGAACATATCTTAATAAAGAGAGTACATGTCATAATATAGAGTATAGATCTACATAACATAACTAGAACCACAAAGCGGCATCTCGGTTTTCGCTTTTAACCTGATCAGCTTCAACATTTTATATCATTTTATTTATTATAAGCAATCAAGCATGCAAAAGCGCCATCAAACAAAAAAAAATGAAATATAATGACGTTACAGGTTATGTGATAATTTGTTAAAAATTTAATGGATTTAGCCTTTCGCAACAATCTGCAATCGTTTGTCCTTTGTAGAAGCGAAAGCCTAACAAGTCGGGTTTATGTAAATCCTTTTTATAAATAACTTTCTCATACGAAGTCATCATTTAAAAAAAAGTATGTTTGGGAAGGCATTTAAATATAGAACATTTTATACACTTTATGTATCCACTTACCTAGAAAAGCTGTCAAAAAATTGAGGCTTTACCTCTAGAAAACGGCATTTATGTTTTACGAAAACATCTTATTTTAAGTATATTACTTTAAAACATAAACAAGAGTAACGTGGCTTGACTGTATACATGTTATACATAGGAACTTACAGCCAGATACATGTGTATGGAGAGCCTCTGATTTACGTGACTTTACGTTAATAATTCTTGTGATCCCATTAGAACTGGCTACATCATATCTTAATCACAAATATAAAGCAAACTATAATTTTATGTTGTATTGCCCCACTCACACAGGCATTAATTGACTAAGAAATGCAAAATGAAGGAGACGATAGTAAAGTCATTAGTTGTGTGTGCAAGCAACCCTGTTAAAAATTGTGTAATCAAAACTCTTAAAAGCGATTACAGAAAACTGCTAAAGATTTTACCATATTTCGTTGGCATCAAAACGGCAAAGCGGTATCATGTGATTTTCATGCGACTATTAGACTGGCGGTTGCCGTAAATGAAAGGCAGGCATTGTTGATTTGAAAAATTACCACATCTCTCTGCGTCAGTAGCGTTTCAATGCAATGTGATTGTTCACATCTGATAAGTTATGTCATGACCTCCTTATGTATGCATTTTATTAATGGAACTACTCAGAGGATCGTAATGATACAAATCAACGTGTAAAATTAAGGCACTGAGAAACTGTCGGCGGGTTTATCATGAAACCAAGAGCGAATTCAACTGACATATTACTAGTAACTATAGTTATATGAAAACGTGTCATATGGTGTCACGTTACCTCTGTTTTCACCAAAGATCATCCTTGCTGTTACGCCTTATTTAATTCTGCTGACATTCATTTAGCGCATTGTGTGCTTTGATTCAACGTTTCAGTGTAAGCTAGTTACGTCACATTCTCTAAACATAAGGTCGCCGGAGAAGAAGTTTAGTATGCAAGTCATTATTTTCAGTGTGACGGAGGACCATCTGAATATGTATGAATGTTGATTGATTGATTGATTGTTTTAGTTTACCGTCCCTGCGACAGTATTTCAGTCATATAGCGACGTCCAGCTACTTATAGGTGGAGGAAGACCCCAAATGCACTGAGGCATCCGGGTAGAACCACAGACCTACCGCAAGCCAGCTGGAAGGCTTCCTCACATGAAAATCCGAATGATCCCGCCGGAACTCGAACCCACGCGGTGAGGGGCTAAGTCAGTGACTTTTACGCTCTCGGCCACGAATCTCTTGGCTTTGTTTTTTAATCTAAGTTACTCATGTCGAACTAAAGACATAATTTCAGACTTAATATAACTAAAAAACAATATTGCTTTCCTATTTTTGACAATTTTCATTTAAGGTTGAAAATAAGAAAATTATATTTAAATACTGATTTTAAGAATTGTATCAATTCTGATGAAACATCTTTAGAGGAAAAATATTTAAGATTATATAAAGAAACTAACCCCATGAAAACCTGATGTTTTAAGGGGTCAACTATACTTACGCAATAATAGTTGAAGGCAAAGAGGTGACCGTTAGTTCCAATTACACCCCCCCCCCCCACACACACACACTTTTTTTATTGTCATGTCAACCAGAGCTTTGCATGGCTTGAGTTATTTTTTGTGAAGGAATGTCCGAAGATAATATCTGTCAAGTTTTGTCAGTTTTTACTCAGTCTTTTCACAGGAGATATCTCTAAAAGCAAAGTGTTCACGACGGACGACAACGACGGACAATAGATCACTCTCAGCGAAAACCCCGTTATTGTTATTTCTATCAGAATTATTGGTCGGTCTAGTTTTTATTTTACAAAACAATTCACAAAACACACTTTCTGATTTAAAATTATATAAAATGGATTTGAAAAGAAAGAAAAAAAATATGCCATACCTTTTAAAGAATTGTTCATTGTTAATCCATGTGTAATTTGAAGTAAAGAACTGATACAACTGTTTAATTGATTAATTCGTAGTAGTTTGTGTACGTTTGGCTGTCGCCTTACCGAAGCGATGTCAAATGAACATCTTCTGAACCTTGTATGTCAACATCACGAGATTAACACTGACCGACCATTGGATTAAATATTAAATCGGCCTCCTTGTCCCACCACTATCTGATATACATGACAGGAAGCGATGACAAATGAACATCGCCTTCCGATGAAACACTCAACCCTCATGTACTAACCGTATTCTAGAGCGTGAGATATCATGGAGGAAGGATGGATGGGTAACTGAATGGATAAATGGATGGTTTGGTGGAAGCAGGGACGAATAAGCTGACCGTTTTAAACCAATTATTACAGCAATGTTAATTCATTTATTTATTATGGTCCAATTCTCTCGGTTAATGAGTTGCACCACATGTACACATTGATTTGCTCGACTGGGCCTTCGAAAAACAGGAATGATGTTCAATATAAGAAGAATTGTGATACAGAGCATCACAGCGGACCCACAAACAAACCGACCAACATATTTTGACAAGTAAATAATTTGCAAATGTTTTTTTTTTTCCCATTTTTTCTTTTGCGCAGCTTTCGAAAGCTCTGCACGCCGCACAAACGGCTATTCTGCTAATCTAACTGGTGAAGAAAACCCGTGCGAGGAAAACTCCTCTGTAAAAGATCGATGCATTGAACTAAATTGATTCATCGGTCCTTTCAGGATTATCAACTAAACATTTTTTTTTTCACATTCAAAACTGATAATCGGACACAACCTCATTTAACAACAAGTAATATCTTTCAAAAGAAGTATTTTTATATAAACAAAAACAATTAACAGGCAATCAGTTTATAAAGATATAGATTAGCCGACTACTTAATCAATGATTACTTGATAACGATATTTGTTAAAGGTTTCATTTGAGGTTTAATTTATCTAAGTCGTATGTATTGTTTAATATGAGCATATACATGTATAGACTATGTAATAGTACAAATGCATTGTATAATAAATAAAAGAAATTTAACTTTAATCCTTTAAAATATGAAATACTGTTTTAAATGTAAATTTATAAATGAATGAATCTGTTCTAATATAATGGCAAATGATTCGTCAGTTTTAATGAGATTAAATTATTGCTACAAACATCCACTACGTTATGATGTATACTTGTCGGCGATTGTGTTGCGCACGCTAATTAAAGGTATACGTGAAGATATAAACACTATACAATACAATACAAATAGTTTATTGCATATAAACACTAAAATGTTTCATAGCAATGTACAACACGACAAAAGGCGTGGTTTTTGCAGGAGCGCATGATGTTATAAAGTGCATAATTATTTTGAAATAGAAAATGTTGAAAAACAGTATGTTACTGAATTCACAGATGTTAGACTAATAACAGTGGTTTGGATGTAGCTCTCATCAAATTGGTAAATTTTGTTTTGTGGGCCACGTGTAATAATACCGCTTAATGTAATTTGATATGAGATAAGAGTATTTTTGACAGGTAAGTAAAAATGGTATTCTGTTTCTAATCGACCTGTATTACAGTTTTTAAATATTCATTCGTTTCTAGGGAAGTAGTGAAGGGTGGCAATATGGTACCCTGATTTTTTTCCCCAAAAACAATTATGGTACCGGAGTCGAAAATGTATGGTACCGACGGAAATTTATGGTACCTTGAGTATATACGAAAAAATGATTTATGGTACCTTATGTTGTATGTAATAAAACATTTCATACCTGTTAGATCTAACTAGGATGACTTAAGATCTGATAGAGAGAAAGAGTATGAACTTGCATACCAAACATTCCAATGACGCGATATTGTCATTTTGACGTCGTGTTTTATTTCTTAGTTAAAGGAGGACCACTTCTTAACGTTATGTAAGTTAAAGGGGGATTGACAATTGTAAATGTCCTTTCGAGACATTTGGGTTGGCCCTGAAAAGGGCCGTTTTGTTTCTTCTTAGATTTCGGTGACATCGTCCTCATCGTCTTTGATTTCGATGACATCGTGTTCATCGTCCTAAATTTCGATGACATCGTTTTTATCTTGTAACATCTCCTGTTGTTCTATGAGCATATAGGCATCATGTTCATCTTGTTGCTGTTGTCGCAACATCGCCTGATGTTCTATGAGCATATAGGCATCATGTTCATCTTGTTGCTGTTGTCGCAACATCTCCTGATGTTCCATAATTTTTTCTGATGTACCATTTGTTCCAATTGCAGTTGGTATTGTGCAATATGGACTTGCTGTTGTCTCCACTCAATGCGTTGTTGTCCGATCAACCCCATCAATTCGTTGACAAATCATGTTATCGTCCATTGTCAGTCCCATGGTGCGGTTTAAACCGAGTGATCCCGAGGCTTGATGCAGGGACATGTATGATTTCAAAATTTCTCCTGTGAGAAAGTTGGGCTGGAACGACAAGTTGTGTGTCGTGTTTCCGTCTTCACTGACTTCTAACTTAGACATGTTGAAAATCAAATGGGTTGGTTGCCACATCGCCGTTCATGTCTGTATTCTTTACCATGCCCAGAATGATACGTTTGGGCAACTGTCCTTGAAATAAATGATCTTCGATCTTTGATCGCTGGTCTCCGGGAATGGTGAAAGTTTTCACCTCAGCTCGGCGAATTGGGATCTTCATGCCATGTTTTGCGATGGTCTGGTTTAAGTTGTTTAACACTACGGGTAACAGGTCAACAGTCCGAACATTGAATCCAGCTTGAATTAACTGGATTTTTGCCTCTGCTCCAAACAGGCAAAAACTGACTGGGGTTCTGTTGAGTCGCAGTCGTATCTCTACACCATAGGGGAGGTACTTGTCTTGCAAACACAGGTCTAAATGCAGACGTCCGCACATTTCCAGAACACGACTCTGGTGGATTCGTGTTCTTCTTTTCTTAAATCCTTCATTATCTTCCGCAACTGTATGCTCTTGCATATGATCCGCCGTGTCAGGACTCCACATTTCCGTAGCGTAGAGCTGTGTTGATTTACTGTCCGTAGAATAAGACAGTAAATTTTCAATGTAGGCCCGGTACGCATACGTGTCAGCATTATTGGTGATCAGTTTGTTGTTCAGGTACACATCAATACTGCTAAACAAGCTGTGGAAGAAATTATTTACTGTGGATGTTTCTCCATCGGCAGCCAGATTAGTGTCATCAGGTTTGACTACTTTGACTTTCAGGTACAAGTAGCTCTGGTTGTATCAGTCCACTTTTCTGATTGAGCAGGAATTACAAATTCAATGGGAGATGAATTGCTCAGTGCTGACACAGGATAATGTTCTGTCCACTGTGCATCTTGCATTGCTGTCATGGTAGGTGGGACATGTGTCACATCAAGTTCAGTTTTGCTACACTCACAAGAGCCGTGTTGCATCATGTTGTTCAATCAAAAATATCTAACGGTCGGGATGAGATTTTTCTCTTTTTGATGTGTCTCCTTGACGTGCTGGAAGCAGAATGATGTCGACGTTTGAATGCTCAAGGCTTTATACTTCTCAGAGTTTTCCGACCCACATCTTTCAACAATGCTTTAGCCCGTTTCTTGATCACTGTCTTTACATTTTGGCCAGACAGAATATTTTTTACGGCCCTTATCAATTCATTTTGTGTACAAGACACTATTAATGTTCTATCTTTACAACCCAGGCGTATTTTAGATTTAAACTTAAGCTAAGGATCCAATGCCGTATAATGTAACATCCCCAAAAAGATATATTAAAAAGGTGGCACAAGTATATCACATTCAAGTGCATATCATACTATCAAGCATTACGGATAGTCGAAAGCGCTGTCCTCTGATAGCTTTTGTAAGTTATGTGGTCTATATTATGCTTACCAGTCTACTCTTGAATAATGTATTTTTTCTGACAACTTCTATCTGTTATTGCTGTTAATTATTTATATATCTTATCTGCTTGCTGATGGTTTAACGTTTCCACATTTTACTCGTGTTTTTCAACCGATACAATTTCATATTATACGTGTTTTTCTGAAGAAGTCTATTACAAAATATTGGATAATTAAAATCGATAATTAATGGTGACGTTTAATTTCGTGGCATTTGTAATATGTCTGTAGCGTCGATACATATATTCGTGGATTCATGTTCTATAAACTTAACGTACAGGAAGTTGAAGCGGTAGCTCGAAGCAGAAAGCCACAAGTATGATTTAGAGAAATCCTCACATGATTACAACGAGAAGGAACAAGAGTAAAAGCATAGTATTGTCAGAGACAGGCTTACAGAATATTTTGTTTGGACAAATATTGGTGCTAGAAGTTTAATGATTGACATTTTTTTCTACGTCATTATTTTCTACGCCTGAAAAACATTCAAAAACAGCTTAATTTAAGACCTGAGAGTAGCCAAATAATATATCTGGAAACAGTCAGTTACGAACGATGATATAATGGTTGTTCTAGGATATTTAAACAATATGATTAAATTTGTTCGGACGAGCGCATTATTGAAATGTACAAGCCTTTATACACAGTTCTTGGTTTTGCATGAATAATAGAAGGAGAAATAGTTTTGATATACGTTTTCAGTGCCCCATTCGGTTTATTGAGTGTTTGCTTTTCACTGACCTTTGTAGGCCTTTATTTTCAAAATGGAGAAGCGAGGGAAAACTAGTGTTTCTGTATTTCTTGATGATGGTTTTGGTTGCGATAATTTAACGTCAACAGATGAGTTCGCTCGCAAGTCAAAAGTGATATGCTGTCTTGTGGATTTGTTCTAAATATAACAATGTCTTTGCGGGTGTCCTTTAAAAGTTTAGGCGTTTTAATTAGATCTGCAAACGGGCTGATAAGTATACCGGAGATAAGATTGTGTAAAGTATCAGAAACTATATGTGATACATTCAATTGCTTGAGAGTTCATAGACGAATGCCTGTACGCAAAGTGGCTATTGTAATTCGGCGAATAATTTCTTTGTCTGTAGTACTAGGGAATATTTCTCAGTTAATGTTACACTACGTATGTATAGACAGTCTCGTTGAATCGCATTGGGATGCGTATGATCAGCTGTTCAGAGAAAGCATTGCATGGACAATTGCATTCATGACATTCTTACATCAGATGATCTGATGTGTAAACAGTGCAAATTGTCTGATTATGTAAAGTATTCAAAGATTGTGTTTTCTGACGCTAGTAGCACTGGTTACGGGGGAGGGTTAACAGAGTTAACGGCGTTGTTCATGGGTAGTGGAATTCTGGGGAAGTAGAAAAATTGCCTGGCGAATGGGCCGTGGTAACTGAGATACATCCTTGCCAGCCTCAGGGTAATATGGTTTTCAGACAGCCAGATAGTGTTCTCTATTATTAAAAGGGGTCAATGAAAGCAGATTTGCAAGAAATATTTAAAATCAGCATGCAAAATACAATAAAGATGGAATTAAAGTGGTTACCTAGGTCTAAAAATGAAAAGACTGAATAGGAATAGGAGCTACCGATGCAGAGCTCTTCGTGTCGTGCGTTCGAGTTGTTTTCTCCTAATGTCGGAAGATATCCCGTCTTTTCCACTCGATATTTAGTTTAAATATATTTATTGATATCTTTTACATATACATTTCATTTAAACATAATACAAAATAGGATGAAATCGAAAGCTAAAAGCTTATTGAGATTTTCTCCTTGATGTTTAAATTGTGAATATATGGCGAATTCATTAAGAATTACAAATCATTTTTACATAAACATATAGAAACAAAAGTAAAATATGGGAAAAATAGAAAAAGAAAAAAGGAAAACATAAATAAAAACACTCATACTCTTTTAGAGAGGGGTAGAGAGAGGGAGAGAGAGAGTGAGAGAGATGTTTTGTAGGACGGAGAAGCGAAGCCATATTCTTGAAAATACAAGTTTACTGATGACATACGAGTATGAAAACATGTCATATTTACTTATTAGAAATACGTAAAGTAAGGACTGGAAAGGTAAATCAGGAGAAACGTTTAGATTTTTCAATATGTAGATGCACTGCGGAAAATATTTTAATATTTTCATCGATTGACAAGTTTCTGTTTCCAAAAAGAAGATTGTTTAGGGTTATTTCACATAGTTCGCTAAAAAGTTTAGGACGAATATGTCTATATTTCTGACAGTCGAAGAAAAAATGTTTGGATGTTTCAGGGACACAACAAGTACAATTCGGAGTATTCACAATGTTTTTGGAATATAGATCATTTGCTAGGCTGCTGCAATTGGTTCTTAGTCTTGAGTGATAAATTTAAATTTGAGCGCTTGCCGTAGTAGTAATACTCAGGAACAGAAGGTGTATTTGGTTTAAGTTGACGTTTGAAAGATGATAAGGAAGTTGCATTTTTCACTGAGTCCGGAAGTTCATTATACATTCTGGATGTAGAAGGAATAAAGGAATCATAATACAAGTTTGTTCTTGAACGGGGTAAATTGAGGTTACCTGCTGTTCGAAAAGTGTACCTACTTGAATCAGTTTCAGGGGGACAAAGAGAGGACAAGTATTCAGGGGAGAGTCCAATTTTCATTTTATATAGTAATATGAGTTTGTGTCTTCTTCTTCTATCCGCCAGAGATTCCCAACCAATTTCAGTCATAAGTTTGGAAATAGAAACAAGTTTGGTAGCACCAATTGTAATTCTAGCGGCATCATACTGCATTTTTTCGATTTCCTGTTTGAGATTTTCAGTGCAGTTGTCAAAAATTACGTCTCCATATTCAAGAATGGGGCGTATTAATGAAAAGTATGCAATTTCTAAGGAACGACGATCTAAAGTGAATTTCAGGGAACGAAGAACATTTAATCGACGGTAAGCTTTTGATAGTACATATTCTATATGACATTTCCAAGTAAGGTCTTTAGAAAAGTAGAGACCAAGGTGTTTATGAGAAGATACCTCCTGCATAGGTTCGTTTTGCATATATATAGGAGAGTGATATACTGGGTTTAACTTTCGAGATATAAGAAGGGACTCAGTTTTTTTAGGATTAGATTTGACTAACCATTTGTTAGCCCAGTTATTTATTTTGACTAAATCAGAGTTGAGTATGTTTGCCGTAACGGTTGGGTCATTTACTATGCAGAAGAGACTTGTATCGTCAGCAAATAATCGGACGTTAGAATCTATTTCGGTTACTATATCATTAATGAAATTAAGAAATAATAGAGGGCCGAGAATTGATCCTTGTGGTACACCAGATTTGATAAAAGTCCAGTTTGATTTAGATTGAGCAAGTACAACTCGTTGTTTCCTTGAATTTAAATAACTAGAAAACCAGTTAAGTAGAGAACCAGATATCCCATAGAGGTTAAGTTTATGCAAAAGACCCCTGTGCCATACCCTGTCAAATGCTTTGCTAATGTCACAAAAAATCGTTCTTATTTCTTTACCAGAGTCAACGGCTTGAGAGAAAACACATAAAGATATGTCAATTGATTGATTGTTGAGTCGCCAGGGATAAATCCGGATTGGTATGAAGTAAGTATTCTATTCATATGAAGATGATTATATAATTTATTAAAAATAAGTCTTTCAAAAACTTTACCTAATGAGTGTAACAGGGATATAGGACGGTAATTACAAGGAAGTGAAGGATCCCCACTTTTAAATATCGGAGTTATATGAGCTTCTTTCCATGAATCAGGATATTGTGAAATAGACAAAGAATAATTGAATAAATCGGTTAAGGGTCGAGACAATTCTTTTGCAGTTTCACGAAGAACTTTGTTATTAATAGTATCAGGACCTGAGGCTTTGCTAAGAGGTAATGACTTTAAAATAATGGCCACTTCATTAGCATCAATAACAAAAGATTCTAAAGCAGTTGGGGAACTAAAGAGTTTGATTAGCAAAATAGTTGTTCATTATATTGGCTTTAGAGACTTCATTGTATATTACAGAGTCATTATATTGAAGTGGTGGGATATTAGAATTAGTGTCTGGTTTGATAAATGTCTTTAAACATTGCCACCACCCTTTAGAAGTATTAATATGAGATCTGAGTTTCTCTGATTGCTTTTATTTTAGTAATAATGTTATTTCTTAGTTGCTTGAATTTCATCCAGTTTATTTCCGTATTTGTTAGTTTAGCTTTTCGAAACGCTTTTTTACGCTGCCGTATTAATTTAGCAAGGTGTGAGGTGAACCATGGCGGGTTACTAGGTCGAATGGTAACTATTTTGTGAGGGATACATTCATTGGAAAACGTTAGTAGTTTTTCTGTAAATTGTTTCGTATATACATTTATATCACTATTTTTTATATCGTCCCAGTTGTAGGATAATATTTTTTCTTTTAAGAGATTAAAATTACCCCTGTCAAATAACCACATTTGCCTTTTAAACGCTGGTGTTTTTACTCTTTGCAGGTTTAGGACAATGGAATCTGACGTTTTGAAGGAAAGGATCTCCAACTCCGCTCAGGGCAATAAGTTCCTTTTTAGAGGTAAGTATGATATCAATTAAAGAGGACGAAGTTTTGTAAAGTGTGTTGCATCAGCTATACACTGAACAAGAGATAACTGGTTACTTAGGGACTCTATTTTTTTATTTGAAGCTTCGTTTAGGACATTTAAATTAAAATCACCAGTTATTATGATGTTGCTTAGGCCTGTATCAACAGCTAGGTGAATAGAACTTATTATGTGATCATGTTGCAATGCGTTGACATTGGGTGGTCTGTAAAAAACACCGAAGAGAATAGTTTTAGTGTTAAGAATAAGCTCAACCCATATACATTCAACCCCTAATGGTTCTAGATCAGTTCTTCTTTTATAATGAAGATTATCCTTTATGTATAGGAGCACACCGCCATGGTTTCCCCCATCACGATCCTTTCTGATTGGTAAGTGAAATGATTTAAAAGAAAGTCTTCAGTAATGTCGGTATCGCTAAGCCATGTTTCTGTAAAAGCTATTAGGTCGAAATCATGTAGTTCTGAGTAGAGTAAGTCAACTTTGTGTCTGATACTTTGAACATTGTAATGAACAAATGATAAGTGGTTTGATAGGTCGATTTTTTCATAGGATGAACTGCTTGAGGAATCTAATGACTGGTTATCTATCAATGGACCTGGATTAGGATGGACATCTCCACACAAAATTATGAGAAGAGATATCAGAAATGCGAATGAAATTGACAAGAATAGGCAGAAAAGGGTATATGTAAACATGATATTTGATTTGTGGATATTGCTGCATGAATATTTTTAGTCACATAATAGTGTTTACCTTGGTAATTGTAAGATGTAGTTAAATTGGATGTTATGCTATAGAGACACTTGATTTTAAATAGTATAAAAAAGCTGAAGAATAACAAAATGGTAAGCGGAAACTGCACTCGCATGACTATGGGTTTCATGTTGGGTGTAGAAGAAGAGTGATTCCTGTCAAGACCCAACATCGAAAGATGGAATATGTTCAAGGACAATGGCATCGTAGAAATAGGCTTCTCAACATATAACACATGACGAAGAGACTGAGAATTATGAGGGAGACTGATAATGAGAAAGTGAGATAGGAGGAATTTAGTAATAAGGTAAAAGAGTGCAAACTAGAATTAGAGAAGAAAAAATAATAAAAAAACCAATTATATTAGGGATGTAATAGGAATATATACTATAAGCGAACATGTACACTATTTCATCCACATAACTTTGTATACACACGCATATACCCATACATCTACTCATATACACACATGCATATACATACACATGCACAAACATATGTACATACACATATACGCATACATATACATACATACATGGACATGCATACATACATATATACCTATATACGTACTACATAAACATTTACACACATATATTTGCATACACATGTACACACACCTATGAACGCATACATCTTCACACATATATTCATACATATACACATTTATATGTACATGTATAAGTATATACAAATAGTCACACCCACATATACATCCGCATATACACATACATCCCTACATATACAAATATTTATACTGCATGTTTACTATACACATGTACATGCATATAATACAGAAAAACTGTGTACATACATACACATTTAAACACTTGTTACGTACATGTATGCACACACATATACACATACATGTCTACTCACATACATGTACCTTTAATAGTCGGTGATATGCCCATGCATGTGCATTTACAAGTAATGAATAAAAATACCCGCCATTCCTGATGCGGCACATTTGAAGGAAATCGATAACTGATTGTCTATTGCTTGGCTTTTGAGCATAATGGTTATTAATATTCAGTCGTTTTATGTCAGTAAATCACATTATGACCTGATACAAAATAGATGGGTGACAAATATCTAAATTAGGCAAATACCTGCTGAGTATTTGACTGGGTGTTTTGAATGCGATTATGCGTTTATGACTTAGGATTAAGTGACCAAAGTAACATTCACTCTATGAAACCGTTTAAGGTTGCAACATATGCCATAATTTAAGAACATAAAATGACCAAGAAGCAGCCTGTACCAAATGCTTTTATAAAATATCAGTGCTGTGTTGACTATTGATAGTCGGTGGCGTCAATATTTCACATATGTAACGAATGGTATTAGTGTGTTTACATGTACGATGGCTACGGTCAATTTCGTCAAGTGACAGGTTGGCCCCAAGATCCTGAGTTATAGCCATCACCATGTCATCCGTGTTTTCGGAGGGTTTCTCAGGAACGCCTGTGATACGTAGGCAGTTTCTTCGACTGTATTGTTCAGCATTTTCGGCCTTTGTTTCTAATGAGTACAACCTCGTTCTTAAGGCTTTGTTTTCATTTTCTAGATCGGAAATTTTCATTGACAAGCCTGCTACAACCCCTTGGACAATACTCGATATCATATCATTGAGCTTGCTATTTATCTTCTATTCATATTCCCCAATGAAATTGGTCTTTAGTCAGTCTTTTCATTTTTAGACCTAGGTAACCACTTAAATTCCATCTTTATTGTATTTTGCATGCTGATTTTAAATATTTCTTGCAAATCTGCTTTCATTTATATGGTTTTCAGACAGCCAGATAGTGTTCTCTATTATTAAAAGGGGTCAATGAAAGCAGAGCAATTTTGGCTTCACATACTGCAATAATTTTATAAGTAAAACTGTACAAAATAGGTCCTGTCTAGTATCTTAGTTTGGTTAAAACTGAAATGAAAATCAAATGCTAATATACAATATACCACTTGACCATATTTGTTATTTATGTGAGCTCTTACATTTTTGTTTGTAGGGGGAATTTTGCTTGAAAATGGAGGGGGTGGGGCTTACGTTTTGGCTAGGGGAATGGTGCCTTAAACAGGTTCTAAACAATGGATATCAAAAGTCCCTTGTGCTTTGCAGATGTTTGCAGTTTACATAAAATCATTGTTGTTGTTTTTTTTCCTACTTTGCATAAGCATTCTTGTCTTAAACATTTTTTTAGGTTTTGGTTTATTTCTCTCCTTAATTTAGTAAATAATATACATATGCATACCTTATATAAAGAACTTTGTTATTTGTTTATTTTTTAGTTTAGGAACAAGAAACCATGCATGCATAGTATGAATTGTCAAATTTGGTTATTCTTCATGATGAAAAGTCATGGTTAAGATTATGTCACAAAAAGGCACCTGAAAAAAAGAAGAAAAAAACAAAACAAAAATAAAACAAAATAGGGAGGGGAACAGGGCCTTTCTTATCAGGAAAATTCAACAATTTGACTTAATTTGGAACTCAGAATTTTAAATAAGGATTTTGCAATATATTTTTGTATATATATTTCTAAAAAAGAAAACATGATTCACATAGTATTTTCATAAGGTAATTTTCTTGGGTATATAAAAAATATGTCAATACATTTTCTAGAACTTGTTTTAATGCATATAGTTTAGGAGTAGAGCTAAATATTTTATTTTAAAATTGATTTTATCATAAAAAACAATTTTATTAAAAATTAATTTACTGTGGATGTAAATAAGATCATTACTGTAATCATGAAATGAGACTGAAAACATGTAAGGATGTCATGTAAGATATTGACTACAGTACTGTTCTCTGGAGTTTGTTCATATAATCTGTTAAAAACGCTTTTGAAACAACCCTCTTTCAATACACGGGGTCACTGAGTAAAAGTTAGAAATTCATGTTGAAAACGAATTTGAAACAAGAAGCAGATTTACGGACTTGATTGTGTATTGATTAAGCTAGTAAAAAATCAAAATTATTCCAGTTATTATACCTAAAAACAGAGTTTAAAATATCTCATAATCCTCCAACTTGCAAATCTTTACACAGTCGTCTGCATGCGTGTGATAATGATAGCGATTTAATCCTTTGGAAGGCGTCTCAATAAAAAGTTCATTTCTTCCTTAGATGAAAAAGTATATTTTAAAAACGGGGTTCTATCAAGTAAACCATTACAACCTCCTAATTTTTACATTTCACAAGAATATCATGTGCAAATTAAAAAAAAATGGCGCGCGCAGAGCCATGACAGTTGATAGACATAAAACCCACAATAAATACATTTTATTGTAACGAACGTACTTTACCTTTATTTTTAAATCCTTTGATGATTTCGTTGATAATGTAGCAGAATTCTTCAGCCAAAAATGAACGCTGGCTTTCATCACAGCCTGAAAAACCTTTACTGTAGCACCGCATCCGAGTTGTTACACGTAAGAGTAAAATGTACCGAAATTACCGAAAATGGGCTGGATTTCGGGAAATTCATTTAGAAACAAGCCAAAACACATACTAGTTTGATTTCTTCGCATATTGTCTTTATTTTGTGCAATGAACAACAAATGACAGGTATTTTATTTTGGGTTATCAAATGAAAAAAAATATAAGAAATATAAATTAAGGAAATATCGTACTAATAAACAAAATATGAAGGAAATTTGTATTACAGATTTTTCACTTTTTGGAAGAGAAAAGTGCGTATTTCACTAAAAAAAACACAAGAAAATAAAACAGATTTTCTGCAGTAAAAGTACAATTTCTTCGAACTGATTGGATTTCAGCCAAAATAAATGTTTGCTGAAAAACAATCTATTCGTCATAAATTTCAATATAATTCAGTACAAAAAAAAACATAACGAAAAGGGGTTGAAGTATCTATTTAATTTAGGTTATTAAAAATAGGCACTAAACCGGATGTAGAATTAGTCGCGGCCTATTTCCTGAAAATCGGAGGTAGAATCGTGCAAAGGTGATGAGGTGTATGCACGTTCAAGGATTCCGTGGAACTCCTACTGTTATTACTTGTAATATGGCCTCCATTCACCATCGTAGTCACTCAGAACCGTTTCATTAGTACTTGAGCAAATAAAAAAATATTAACCTAACAGGATGTGAAATTTAAATGCCTTATTTTTCAACGTAATTACCCTTCCATTCAATGCATTTTAAACGATGCTCCAATTAAAGAGAAGTGTTCATTTTGACGGTTCAAAATACCCCAACAGCTCCAATGCCGTCATCGACACCGTCGAAATGCCTCCCCCGCAGTTCTGATTTGAGTTTTGATAAAGGGTAAAGCCCAGTGGCAAGCGTGGGATGAGGCCGGATATCGAAACTACACTCAGTTGTTGCAACCTGTGAGGTGTAGTCAGATGCATCGTCCTGAAGCAAGACTATATTCATTCAGAGGTAAAGCTACGGTCTTAACATCTCCTACGCTTAATAATCGAGCTACGTCCCGGCTATTCAAATTCTGTGTAATTATTCAGTGATTAGTAAGTACGTAAGTTACGACTTTATTTGTGGTGGATAACATATTCGGCAAAACCAACATCCCATATGACTGAACTACGCTTTGCGGCAGCTTAACAGCCTAACACATTCTTAAATTTAATCCACTTGTTAAACTATAATCCGTTAGAATATGTTATGTTTCATCTTTTTACACCCTGACATCTTTATAATATCTTATTCGGATTTATTTCTCCATGTGTAGTTTTTGGTAAGAAAATGAACTCGCAAATAACAAAATTCATGTATGTAATAAATAAATACATGTATGTTGATTTGTTCTATTCAAGAGTGAAAAGTACCGGAAAGGGCAAATGTTCGGAAACTTCATCAAAAACAAGCCAAAACACATTCAGTTTTGTTTTCTTTATATTTCTTTTACACTTTTCGCAATGAACAAGTGAAAGTTTTTTTTTCCTTTTTTTGTGAGTTTAACTGAAAACAGTATTCTTATAATCTGTAATACATTTATTTTCTTTCTAACTTGCATTTTGTAGAAAATCTAATATCATATAGATACAGAAAATAAAAAGAAAAGTTGTATTACAGATCTTAAGCTATTGGAATTAAATTTAAAAAAAATACTTATTTCACTAAAGAAAACATAGTTTAAAAACGAATTTCATGAAATGAAAGTACTCTGAAATATTTTGATGTCAATTAACAATATATGACTGCTGAAATTGAAAACAAAAATATATTCAAAATATTTTCCATCATAACCAGTTCAAAGACATTATAAAAAGGAAATCAAATCTCCGTTTGAAATCCGCAATTAATCGGATATAATTAGTTAGTCCTACTTTCAGCAAATCGGAAGCATTTTTGTGCAAAAATGATGAGGTGTATTCTCGTAAAATGGTTCCCTGGAACTCCTTCTGATTAGCAACAAACGGAAAGTAATGACGTAAAGTTATAATTTGATTTTAAATGATAAGATAATAGCATGTGTAACTACATCCGCATACTGCGATACATGAAGTACGAGGCCTGTTCCGAAATTATTGAGACAACATGAATAGTTAAGGAACTAAAAGGAATACAAATTTAAGTTTTACATCACAAAACAGTCCAACATAATTACTATCTGTATGTAAAATGTCTAATTCTTAATGACACCCATATAGTTTCAGCACCCGTTTGAATTACATGACCTGGCTTTATCCGGAGCATGGTGACCTTATAGCCATGACGTCATCTCTGCACGCTTTAAGCTTGGTTGGAGGTCATTCTTATTTCGAACATCGTCATACCAATACTATTTCATTTACTTCTGCACCCAATTACTGTACATTAATACATAAAACTCACTGCAATAAATGTTGCATGTAAGCTTGCTGAAGATGTTAAATCTTCAGCCACTAATGTTGAATAAGAAATGAGGAATATAGCATAGCCCGTTGGAATTTTATTTGTAATAATTGTTCATCTTCTGTCTCCTTTAAAGCTTTATATAAGAATCGGATCTTCGAAAACCGCCTCTGCAATAAATATGCTAGAGACTGAGAATCACCATTTCAACCCTGTGCCATTTCCAACTGTATCTTTCTGCCAACCTATGACTTTCCCCATTCAACAATAGCTTTTATGACAGCTTTTGCTCCGCTTTGACGTCAAAATCCAAATTGACGCTGCGATTTCGTTTACATCAAATCCTGTTTAAGGCCAATAGTTTGCATATCTGTTAAGCGAATGATTTCAAGCTTGACGAGGGTGATGTCAGCATCGTATCGTTACCATAACGTCAGTTTAATTAACGTTGTTTTTGTTTTTGTTTTTTTGTTGTTGTTGTTGTTGTTTTCTTTTGGGGGGGAGGGGTTCTGCTATCTCTACAATTTTGTAACATATCGAGGGTTCAGCGCAAAACAGTCGTAACTTATATGTATTAAAGCAGAAGTTACGACCGTTTTGCGCTGAGTCCTCGATATATGCACCAGAGTTACATCTGTACGACGCCAACCTAACAGTGCCTAAACATTTATGATAATGCTAGTTTAACTCTCTGTATTTTGTTATATTTGTTCTATTTGCATGACCCGTCAGAGATTAATTAATGTTTATTGAAAGTTTGAACTCAGAACGTGACTTATCTTTTGAATAATCAATCATATCTAAATAATTTCCGAACAAGCCTCGTACATTACGGCCGCTGGCAAACATGCAAGGTCAAGTAGGCGAGCGGCTCTCTTATCTTTAACACGCATAAACACTTAATTTCTCAGTTCCGATTAATTTGTGTTATAACATTTAATTTCATATTTTAGATAAGTCCGGAACCTACCAACAACCCTCTCAGCAGTTGACAGTATTTTTATCATATTTATGGATGCCCTTCATTAACCCTTTCCCTCATATAGACTCATTTTGACGCACTCAATAGGTATCACATAAAGCCTGATCTGCAGAAAACCACAGTTAAACCTTACCAAATTTAATTACAAAATCCTCATTTCCAGACCACTGAGGAGCAGCGAACAGCATAAAACCTGATCAGCCTGCGAGTATCTAACGGTTTTATGCTTTGGAAAGGATAATGCATTTGAGTTACAGAACTTTAAAATTGTTTATTTGCATCTCATATAATGAAGAAAAAATACTTAATATGATTGAGCATATTATCATTTTTAATTAATCAATTTAGGTATTTATTCTAAAACGTTTTTCGTGCCCCAGGTATATCAATTAAATAACACGTGAAACGATTATTACAAGCATTGTATGTTTTAAATTAGAATAAGTGCTAAAATACTTACTTAATGCGCGGATGGTATCTTTTATGGGTACAATTTAATTAAGAGATTAGAGGTTTAACTAGAATTCAGGAAAGTAAACCTAAATTTCAACAGAAACACAGTTCTGAAACATTTTATATACCACAGGGCAATTGGATACTTGATCTTACATTCACTTTTGGAAAAAAAAATCTCATGTAACAATGATGTGCTCTTCTATTTCAAAAGAAGGTATCTTGGTAAAAAGTTAGTTTCATGTACATGTAATTTAAAGGCATCCGCCCTGTATTATAATTACCAATTCAAAAACAGATGTTCTGAAGCTTTAATTGTATTTCCTAATATCCTTTTATACCACTTGTTTGTTTGGCATTATACAGAAAAAAAAATGTTTGTTCGTTGGGTTTAACGTCCCACCGACGGTATTTCAGTCATTTGGTGACGATGTTTACTTGAGACAGATATAGTGCTGCCACACTGCAGTATCACGACGTAGACATGTGGCATGATACCACACCTAATCACATTATCGTGACACTGGGCCTGATACAGAAAAAGGTGACGCGTTGTCCAATGTTTGTTTTATGTGGCTTTTGGATAGTGTTAGGTTTAATAAAGTCTGAAGCAACCCATAATTCATTAGCGTTGGCTTCTGCTTTGTTTAATTCCTTCTCAAAATCGGAAACCTGTTTTCTTAGAATAGGATCGTTACATAGATGCCACTGGAGCCTAAACACAAACAGACAAAAAAGTGCTAAGTGAAACGCAATCTGATGCCATTTTCTTTGAATTATTTTATAGACCTCTTGAAATCTTAGATGACGAGAATGATAAACGTATAGCATAAATGTCTGAACTTCGTGATATAGCGCCTTTAGGTACAAAATACTTGAATCAAACCCGTATATATATATATATACGTGTGTGTGCTAGGTGATGACAAAATTGCTTGAAACTATAACGGATTTCATTTTAAGAGAGTGAAGAAAACGTAAGTATTTTTTAATTTCAATTTATTTTAGGATGTTTCAACGGGTTACCACTGTTTTTATCTATTTATTTTTATCTATTTATTTATTTATTTGAAATTCTCAATTATTTCAAGTACAGTTGTAGAGGAAAGCCCTTATTTGAGATTTAGGTGGTAAGGCTATCATTGAAAGTACATTTGACAAATTTTAAAGGTCTTAAAAGAAATGTCACACTGAAGTGTTTTTATGCAAAGTTGGCTAGAATTTCAATAAAAATCACTTTAAGTTTAAAAATTCAAACATGGTTGCGTATGTATTTTTTAACATTTTCAGAAACCCTTTACATCAGTGGATTGACTCTGAAAAAAAAAAGGAATTTAGTCTGCTGATTATTTTAATTCAGAAAAATATTTATAAGCTTCCTTTTTTATAAAGTAGTTTTATTATCTGTACGCTAAAAAAAATACACGCACAAACGCGCTTAAGTTATTCATTAACATGTACATACATATTGTAAAACATACTATTAACAATACATGAAATAACATATATTACTAGGTTTTCGTCTCCGCAGGGCGAAAACCTATTGTTATTCTTCTGTTGATTTGTTGTTTTTTTTTAGGTTTTCGCCTCTGCAGGGCGAAAACCTATTGTTCTTCTGTTGATTTGTAAGGTTTTCGCCTCTGCAGGGCGAAAACCTATTGTTCTTCTCCTGTTGATTTTTATTTCGGCGTAGCTGTATAATTTCGATTTCAACTCGCATCTTAAACCAATCAAATGTACGCTAACAGCGGTAAATAATTCTAAGCTGAATAAAAGGACCACTGTTATTGGTTAACGCATCGTTATGGACTATAAAATTACTGTAAATAAGGGGTGCAGCTTGTATATATCATTCAACTTGGTGTTATTACTTTTCTTTTTGATGTAAACATGAAAGTGATTTCAGTAAGTTAAATACAATCCTTTTCCATCAATTGAGGAATGCTACTTTGTGAAAATGATTTAAAAAAAAAAAAAGAATCCACCGTGTTATGACATGAAACCCCTTAATTACTATGTATATTGAATTCTTCCAGCCTGCCGAGATGCTCTCATTGAAAATTAATTCGCCAAAACCAAAACAACTAATAACGCTTTTATATCATAATTGTCATATGCAATAATGATATGAACAAATATCAAACAAGCCTATTTACAGATATATTTTTTTGTATAACCGTCTATAAATAAGTATATTTCATAGAAAAAATACTGAACTATTTCTAGAGCGTACTAAATTTGTTGTGCGTCGGTCTTTCGCGCGCTTTTCATGAAAATCTCGTTTTTCTTTCATCCTACGCCGAATATCTTTTTTAAAGATATTTTTTGTTCCAATTCCACCCATTTTTGTAGTCGACCAAGCGGCCATATGAGAAAAGCTACAGCTATGAAATTTTGGGCATGGAGTCGTCTTTATCTGAACTTGTGCCTAAATGGTCAAACTTTTCACTTTTTTTTTTCTGATTCAGCCACTAGGGGGCGCAATGCGTATGATCACTGTTTTGCTAGTAACTCAAATACTTTTTTTACATAATGTTCCTTTTTGACAGCCTAATCAAGTATGATTGATATCTCATCATCGAGTACTAGGAAAAAATGTTCTAGGAGAGGTTGAATGTTCGAACCTTGTAAAAAAGTGGACAAATGAGGGTAGGTCTACGAAAAACCTACCCACTCTTGTTAGTGATCAGATAGAAGAATTCTGTTTGCTGCATACGATTTGCAAAACATATACGTACAAAAAAAATATGGGGTGGCGAATTTAAGAAATGCATGGTTTATCCTCTAGAAACGGTCAAACTTCACTAAAATTAAGGAAAAATGAAAATTTAAGAAAACATGTTTTTGTCGCTCCTGACTTTATTTTCTGTTCATTTTTTATGAAATATTCACACGTAATGTATTTTTTGTTTGAAAGGGCCTCACAATAAAAAAAATTGAAAAGGTCAAGGTCATATTACGATTATTGTTTTTATTCGGCCACAAATAGCTCCAAAACTAAATATATTTCATTGAGAGTATATGAACAAAAGTTTTAGTTCTTAAATAGCTCTTTCCAGTGATGTTTAGTTTTTGAAGATCGGACTTGATTTGGTCATTTTACGGCAGTCCAAAGTTTGATCCTTTTTTTGAATAATTGTTAATCAGTTTTTATGCTTCAAATTGTGATATATAAGAAATAGAATGTTCGACTAGTGCGACTTATATACTTGATTGAACTATTTGCTGCATTGCTAGGTACCTAATGGTAAAATCTTATTAACTATGATTACACTGGAAAATATTTAATACAAACATAAATCACGTATTTGATACCCCCAAACAATCACATAGAAAAATATCGGTCACTGAAAGTTATTACAATCACAGCTTTACATTAGACTGAAATATTAATTTGCACATGCGCCAGCGGAAGTGAAAACCCATTTTAATTGGACATACTTATGATTTACTATAAACATTCTTTATCTCATCTTTCTCTCTCTCTCTCTCTCTCTCTCTCTCTCTCTCTCTCTCATTATATATTGTCCCTGTAAATATATTGAACGACAAGGGAAGACATATTGATACATTGGATAGATCAGAGTATTACTGAACCATAAGGTCAAACCCATATATAAGGTCAAAATGGGTTTGGTTATACATATTTGTAATAACAATATGACAATATGTATATACTAACAAAGGTAAAAATAACAGTTGAGGATTGATATAGATTTGCATCACAAAGCCAACAACATCTGTACAGCTATGGATATGGTCAACGTGTGCAGCAGGACAGTTTTGGTCATTATTACGATTTCCAGCAAATAATTGTTTGGAATGACCAAGAGTCATATACATATCGTTATATTCGTATTGCCACCGACGCACCGCATATCCCTTCAGGAATGCATTTCGGCAACTGGGTCTCGAACTTATGTGGTGTTTAGAGAGTGTATTGTAAGCCTAATGGTACGTATCATGATTTATTGACAAGAAGATCATGTTCGAGAATTTCTCTAAAGTTATACCTGACCATTAGGATTGATTCTCGGAGACTGTCGATTCAGGAACATTGAACTTTATACATAATCACAGTGTTTAGTGCGTATATTAGTTGTCATTTATGCACTGAGTACGAAAATGAAAAATAAATGAAAGGTCACCGTGCTCGTTTTCATGCTAAGCTTAACTGTTTCTATAAATAGCTAATCTATACATTTGTCCTTAAAAAGAAAAAGAAAAGAAAATAGAAAACACCTACACATACTAATATTAAATGCATGGCATGATACAATTTATCTGAATTAATGTTTTGAAAATCCTCAGGTACTTCATTTTTACAGAAATAAAGAAAAAAAACAGAAATTTTGGAAACGGGGGGAGGAAATAGCGTCATTTTAAAACATTTTATTTCATGAAATCCTTTGATTTTATTTTCATTTTTCATGTAAATATTAATAAATATTACCAAATGTATAGGTCACCGAGTTAACTTAGGAGCTACAGAGCTGTTTCTATGGTAACTGCCAAATGCTAAACAAGAAATAATGCTTGTTATCTGTAAAACATATCCAATCATTTCAAATTAATAACCTAATTGAAAAGGAAATGTGCGCGGTCTACGGATGTATGTCGGTGCGGGGAGGAGACGCGGAGAACGAAGCGGGTACTCAGTTGAAGCGTAGGAGATTCGAGGCCGCTGAAAGTCCCTGGGCAGAAATGTTTTGACTGCAGTATTTGGGAGAGAGAGAGAGAGAGAGAGAGATGGGTTGCGTAGCTTGGGGAAAAGCCAAGAGATCGGGATATGACAAACATGTGAACAGACTTACACAATTCGCTGTAAATAGGTACATAAATGTAGATATAGATCCATATTATCACCCACATCATCACATATAACATATTTTTATAATCACATGTAGTGTACAGGATGATATACTTAGAATTGGAAAAACAAAACCAAATACATACGTAACTCTTGTCTAAGTAATATATATTGCATGGCTTCGCGAGAAGAGCTTGATTAACCTGCACAGTATACATGAGTGCGCACATGCGCACGAATGAATGTGGGCGATTAATCAAGATCACAAGTGACGCCATTGCAATATATGACTTGTAACATGCCCAAAATGTAGAAAAGGGGCAGTACTACGGTCTTGTGACAATTTTATGCAGATGATCCAAGATGTTGAGCGCTTTGGTTATCAAAGAGAAAATGACCAATCAGTGAAAGACATTTCCTCTTAACCAATCAAATACTTTTTTCGAAAGAAACCTTCACATCTCTATGCGTTCCGTACAGATAGAGAAGGACTTCAAATGGTGATTATAATCTGTTAATATTTTTAGGTTTCGCGTTTGACCGTGGATGTGAATGACAGTGCGGAAAATATTTTCTTATCACAAGTAAACTTGTCGCCGATAGACTCTCTTCCATAATCTCAAACGGTCTCTAATTCAGTGTGACCATACTAGTTTCAAGCATTTGGGTAAACATCACCAGTGTTGTGCTTTTCGTGACAGCAAACTCTGAATGTTTTGAAAACCTGTACATCTGACAAAAAGAATCATTAACACCTATGTTTAGAGCACCATTTTCCGCTTCGCTCGCGCTTTATCCCATACAAATTCATGCAGGAAAACATACTTTTTTCTCCTCCGAATCGAGGCAAAATAAACTACTTGTGACAGGTTATAATGACCTTATATACCACGTCGCATGGCTACACTTCTAATTTCTACTTCACTTTTATGTTTTCTTTTTTTCTCTTTTTTTTTTCTTTTTTTTTTTTTTTTGATTTATTGTAGAAATAACGTTCTTAAAAAAAAAGGTTCATATGGATTCCGCTTCCGCTCACTCAGTGATTCTGTCTAAGATACTCGAAACTTGAAATGTTCACACGCCCTTCTCTGATGACTAGCATCCTCGGTGACGTCGACACTACCCGAGTACCCGAGAAGCACCACCCACAATGCCATTTGCCTTGACAACTGGCATTAATAAATTGTTAATTTTACATTAGAGTTTTGCGTCTTGCAAATTAGATAGTTGAAATGTGAATTAGTTTAGATTTATGATATTGAAATGCTGATTGTGTATTTTGATGTACGTAGGATAGTTAGGATGTAATTAGAGCGAGTTTTGGCATAAGATGTGTTACGATTTGCAAATCAACATTTCAAATAAGAAATTAATGGACTTGAAAACAGAAATACAGTAATAAGTATTTAGAATACGTGCATTGGTGTGTATCCCCTTCTTCCATAAGCGAGAGAGAGGGGTAAAATCGATTTTAAATAATAATTACTTAACGATATGTTCATGAGAACTGTGACAGGAAAATAGTATATGTTGGAAGGAAAATAATATAGAAAATGATATTAGTTGATAGGAAAATAGCATATGTTGATAGGAAAATAATGTATGTTGATAGGGTAAAATATGACGGGGGTGAAACTAGCCCGTTGTTATTTTACTCATCCCTTTCTATGTATCGCTCCTTTGCATTGGACCCTTGCATGGAGAGATTTTTTACTTTACTCAAATAAGAAATCTGTGTTGATTCAATCGGCAAAAGTTTGAATTACAGCTATACATTTCGTCCTTTCTGAGGCAATTTCACGAGATTGATTTTTTTCGATAAGGCCTTTGTTGTTTTGATGACATATATGCATATATATATATATACCTATGTATATCACCATAGGCTGTTCATGCTTAAATCTAAATAAAGTATATGTTCTGTTCTGTATAAAGATGATGACGATCAAGACGTATGTAGTGTTCCTGCTCTTATTGACTCTTTCAGAAGGTACATATTTATCATGAATCTATCTATCTATCTATCTATCTATCTATCTATCTATTCTTACTTTCTTTATTCTTTCTTTTGATAGTTGATACCGGTATTTAACAATCATTACTGTGTTTTGTTCTCCTTAACATTGTCAAAAGCTTATACAGATACAAAGAATCACTACAAATATACAGGTTTTACTATTTATATAGTATATTGCATATCGGCACATTTGAGGAAATATACACTTTCTGAGAATAGGTATTGGTTCTTGCCTCACTACAGCCGTTTTTTGACCTGGGGTGGTCACAAAATATTAAAGCTGAGGTATCTTTTTATTCACAGGAAGATCCTTGCGACTGAAGAGAAACACCCTTCAGTTTATTTACTTAATTCTGCACAACACTGGATACAATCCCATCGCTTTCAACGGCTATGGAAACTGGTGCGGGTACAGGGGCAGTGGAACGCCGGTGGATGCTATTGATCAGTAAGCATTATATTTACATTGCAATTTGTGTAACAGTAAATATTGTTGTCCCGAGGTGGAGGGGATGACATCTGAAATGTTGCCCGAGGCCAAAAAATATTTCATATCCTCATAGCGTATTATTAGTTTCACCGGTTAGGGACTATAGGTTTGCACGCGTCCTTCTGTCCATCAGTCTGTCCGTCCGTAATTCCGTCAGTCCGTCTCGCTTTCGTGTCCAACTCATAACTTGGACAATAATGGATGGATTTCAATAAAACGTGGCAGAAGTATTCCTCATAACCCAAAGATATGTCGCGCGCATCAACTTGTATGCACCCTTGAAACGTCAAAGTCACGGGAGTTGTTTGAAATTCTCTTTGTCTTTGATGTTCAAAGGCTACATCTTCGTGCCCGCTTCATAACTTTCACAAAGGAGTGTCGCGCGCATCAACCATATGTGTCCTTGAAAGGTTAAGGTCACTGGAGTTGTTAGACATTCTCTATGGTAATTATAGGCTACATCTTTGTGTCCGCTCTGTAATTTTAATATCTATGGGTGGATTTTTATAAAAAAAAGTTTGCAGAAGTGTTTATCATAACACAAAGGTGTGTCGTGCGCATCAATCCTATGTACACTTAAAAGGTCAAGGTTAACGGTGTTGTTAGAAATTCTCTTTAGTATTTGTAGGCTATATGTACATGTCCACTCTGTAACTCCCATCCATATGTTTGGATTTTTACGAAACTTTACAAAAGTGTCATTACAAGAATATATGCAACACCCATATGCTCTCTTGTAAGGTCAAGGTCACAGGAGTTGCTAGAAATTATCTTTATTGTTCATACATAGGCTTCAAAATTCATGTCCGCTCTATATGCTTCCATATGTATATGTTTGGATTTCCATGAAACTTTACAGAAATGTTTTGTCCTAAAACAACTTAAGTTGTTTTGCGCTTATCAACCATATACACACTTGAAAGGTTTGTACAGTCGGTGCTCATGACACATTTCCATTTTTTATCCTGCACAAATTCTTCATGGGGGGTTTCACCGGTGGGAACTCCTGACAGTATTGCTTGCTTTACTGAAAAAGCCTTGTTCTGTAACTGGTGCTGTTGGTAAGCGTAAAAACGTTCTAATATCAAAGAATGTTTTCACCCACTGTTATCAGCTAAACTATAAAATAGAAATAAGTTTACTAGAGCACGAGTGTATGTGGGAATGCAAAAAACACCGCAAGGCATATGTTTGGGTTATGTAGAGATATTATGAAACCATTAAACTAAATCAACATCTGTGCAGGATGTTGGTTCACAATAAAATACATAATCCAATACAAGCCAATTATACCCAGTCAGAAAACATATCTGACAATTCGAAGCCTTATTTTATGATCTTCGATCTCTGAATTGTACAGGTACTTAGGGTTTATAAAAGCTATGCAT
>CM037791.1:53543906-53575094 GCA_021229015.1 Solen grandis | reverse complement strand
CAGAAACTGCGGTTGCCAGAACAGTTTTTTCTTGAATAACGTTTGTTTAGATTTGTCTGGCAATTTTCGCAATTCTTGTGGCAATCCTGATATTTGAATATCTTCCGCAATTGTCATCAACATTCCACAAGGTATGCCGTTTAAGCAAATTGCCCCCATTATAAGAAGCGCCCCATTCCAAGCGTATCTCTCTATCAAGTATTCCAGCAAATATGACATTGAAAATTGTCCAAGACTTGCCCCAACAGACACAAACCAATCGCAACAGTTTTGTTTTTTTTAAAGAGTTCACCAGCTACTAAATACGGCGCACAATAAACAATACCAGGAAGCCCCCGAAATGAAACCTACAAGAATTATGATTGTTAAAATATTGGTTGCGAAAGAACACGCAGACGTTGCAATACAACCGATTATTGAGCCAATCACAACACATTTCCCGTATCCAAATTTGGAAACTGGTGTGGTCCATAGAGTGCCCCCGACAGCTAGAAATGCTTCAAAAAGACTTTGGTTGAGGACAACGATCGACCGATCTTCTTGAAATGTTCGGACGAGTTCTGCATATAAAACACTTAGTGAATATGAAAATCCCATTGATAGAAGATTACAAAGCATAGACGCGAATATTACCGTCACTTTGAAAGAACCAGGTACTTGTATCTCAGTCTTGGTTTTATTCCTATACGTTCTGGCTGTTTTTCCTCATCTGTAACACTGTCAGTGTTCTCAGTCTTGTTCGCATATGATTTCTCGGATTCTCCGCCTGTATGATTACTTTGAGTATACTGTGCAGGTTTTCCCTCTTTGTCCAAGTAATTCGACGTCAACAAAAAACGCCTTTCCTCCATAATGCCCTTGATGCAATACGTCTGTCAGTGACACATCTGATTTAAAGTAGGACAACACTTTAAAATAACTGCATCTTAAGCGGCAGATACAAACTCATACACCTTTTTATTGGATATTCCAAATGTTAAAGATAATAAGTTATTTTTATTCAGCAGCACCCTTGTACATGTTTAAAATAAAAATTCGTGACAAAGTAACTTAATGCAGCCCCCCTTTTGTTTTGGTTTTACTTTTAATATGTATTGTAAAGTTTCGCCTCTGTCCTGAACCCTGAAAGTTGGTACCATTGGGAATATCTTCAAATTTAAATGTTTTTATCAATAGAAAACAAAAAAAAATGTTTGGCTCTTTTTCTTTCTCTTTTTTCCCCCCTATCGCCTCTCTCTGTTTTCTCTCTCTTTCTCTGTCGGGTTATCCTTTCCTATACAATAAACGCTTTGTATTGAAAAATGCAGAATACAAAGGTGACCTTTGTATGTTTGGGGTTAGAGAGAGAGAGAGAGGGGGGTTATTTACTACATGAAATAATGCCTCCCACCATATTTTAACGTTTTAGCACAAAATGTGTTAGAACATCATGAAGGAAACCAACCCACTGGCCCCACTCAGCGCGCGTCCCCTTTAAAATTCCCCAAATATACATAATTAGACACACAACCCCCAAAAAAAACCAAGAATGCAATTTCACAGCTTTGAATTTTAAAAAAGTCACAGGGGAGATCCGGGCCCCCAAAAACCACCGAAACTTCATCCTTCTCAGGGTTTTTCCAAGCGGAAAGCCACTTGATTTTCACTGCTCTTTTTTTGCTACCTACACTTTTCCAGGTGAGCTTTTGTGACCGCTTTTTTTTCCGTCTTTCTCGTCCGTCGTCAAAAAATTGCTTGTGAATACTCTAGAGGCCCATTTTGACCCAGTCTTCATGAAACTTGGTCGGGTGTTTGTCTACCGATTCTTGGTTTTTTGAAATTGGGTCAGTGGGGTCAAAAACTAGGTCACCGGGGCAAATTTAGGAAAGCCCTTTTAAACACTCTAGAAGCCAAGTTTTGGCCAAATCTTTATGAAAAATTTGTCAGTTAATTGTACATGATACTTTGGGTGGTTTTAAATTGGGTCACGTGGGGGCAAAAAAAGGGTTTTTAAAGGGCAAATCTTTGAAAAACCTTTGGTTTCTCTAAAGCCACGATTTGGGCCCAAACTTCATTAGATTTGGGCGGTTTTTGTCTACTGATATCTTGATGGTTTTAAAAGGGTCACTTAAGCAAAAACTGGTCCCTTGTCAACTTTAGAAAAAACCTGTGAACACACTAGAGGCCACGGTTTTAAACCCAAAACTTCATAACATTTGGCCAGGAATTTTCACATATTCTTGGTGAGTCCGAAATTGGGTCACTGGGGTCAAAAACTAGGTCACCCGTTCAAATTTGAAAAACCCCGTAACACTTTGAGGCCACAGTTTTAGCCCAATCCTCATTAATTTAGCAGTTTTTTTGCCTTATGGTATCTTGAAGGTTTAAAAATGGGTACTTGGGGCAAAACCCAGGGCACCATCAAATCAATAAAAACCTTGTGAGCATTTTAAAAGCCCATTTTAGCCCCCAAATTCTAAAATTTCTCGGATGTTTTTCACTTATATTTTGAAGATTTCGGAAAAGGGTCTGTGGGGTCAAAAAAAGGGCACCAGGTCAAATCTTAGTAAAACCTTTGAACATATTGAAGCCCCTTTTTTGGCCCAGTCTTTATGAAACTTTGTCACAATGTTCATTTTTATGTAAACAGATGAGTTTGAAATTGGGTCATGTTGGGGCAAAAAAATAGGTCACTAGGTCAAATCTTAGAAAATCTTAAAAAGCCTTTTGAACTCCTAAGGGCCCCATTTTTTGGGCCAAAACTTCATAAACTTTATCAGGGTTTGGGGCTACTGATACCTCGGGTATTTTAAATTGGGTCAGTGGGGGCTAAAAAATAGTTACCAGTAAAATCTTAGTTTTAAAACCTTGTGACACTTGAGGCCACATTTTGACCAAATTTCATGAATTTTGGCAGTTATTTGTCTACAGGGTATTCAAAAACGGGTCATTAAAAATCAAAACCTAGGTTACCCGGTCAAACTTAGAAAAACCCTTTTGAACACACTAAGGCCCAGTTTTTCAAAATCTTCATCAATTTTTTTCAGGAGTTTGTCTACATGATATCTTAATGATTTGAAAATTGGTCACGTGGGGGCAAAAACTATCCTAGGTCAAATCATAGAAAAACCTTGTGAGCACTCTATAGGCCACAGTTTCGTTCCATCTTTTTAAAATTTGCTCAGGGGTTTTTCTCATATACTTTGATGAGTTTGAAATTGGGTAGTGGGGTCAAAAACTAGGTCTCCCAGGTCAATCTTAGAAAAACCCTTTTAACACTCTTGAGGTCACTGTTTGGCCTACCCCCATGTTACTTGGCAAATGTTTTTTAATCAAATCTCGAATTAATTCAAAACTGGGGCCCCAGGGGTCAAAAAATAGGTCCCAGGGCAAATTTTTGAAAAATCTTGTGAACACTCTAGGGCCTTCTTTTTGTACCAGTCTTCATTAAATTGATAAGAAGATGGCATGAATTCCCAGTTGAGTGCGATTCAGGTAGGATCGGATCAAAATCTACGTCATTTAGCCAAATGTAAAAAAACACTTTAGATGCCATTTTATGTCATCATGAAAATAATCTTACTCAGGTGAGCGACAGGGGGTCATCTTGGCCCTCTTGTTTTAATATAGCCCAATCCCCCTAACTTGAACTCCGGGACCCGGGTTTTTGTATCCATCTTAAATTTATGCCATGGGTAGGGATTTTATAGATAATGCAAATTTTAAAGTTTTCGGGAAAATAGCCCATTACTCCAAGCAAAGGGGTTTTTCACCGCATTTAAAGTTTTTTTAAGATAAAGGGGAAAAGTTGTTTATAATTTAATGATTGTAGTTTATTTAATCGGATGATGTAGTGATTTATCAATAGGGAGGCTAGTGCCTTTATTTTAAAAGGGCATTTTGTATTATTCACTTCACATTGTTTGTAATGCATAAAAAGGGCCTGCACGTCAAAAATAATGACTTGAAAACCACACTGCGTGCTGAACTTAAGAGGGGAAAAATTTAAAAGTTTTTAAAAAACCCCCAGCTCGTGTTTTTTAAAATTTGTATTTATATTGCAGATTTCATTCTAGGATGTCACAGAAAAGGGGCCAGGGCCCATGCCATGTCTGAAAAGGGGCCCCTGTTTTTGTTTTGGGTCATACGTTGCTTATGTATTTTTCAATGTTTTTTTTCCCTTTTAAAAAAACGCTAGACCTACAACAGCACTTCATTTCATTTTTTTAAACACACTCGGTGGGGAAAAAGTTTGGGGGCGATCTATGGGGGGTATTAGGAGTTAAACCCCGGGGGACGCAGGGTTTTGGTTTTTGTTCATTTTTTTCAATATTTTTCGTTTTTTTTTTTTTTTTCGAAAAAAAAAAAAAAACCAAAAACGGAAACCCTTTTGCATGCGTTTGAAATTTTTGCTTAAAATTTTTTTTTTTTTAACCCGACCTTGAAAGCGTACCTAAATTATCGAGACAAAAGGGGAATTTAAAATTTTTTAATTTGTAAACTTTAAAAAAATAATTCCAAATGAAAACGTTAGGGTAAAAAAAAACCGTTGGCACGCCCCTGGGGACAAAAGATGCCCACGGAGCTACTTTTTTAAGGGGCCAATCAATTTTAAAGGGGGCCCTTTGGAACAAAAACGCGATAGAAAGAACCCGATTTTTTCAAAACTTTTTTTTGCTTTTTTCTTTGGGGGGGGGGGGGGGGTCCCGGGGATTATCACATAAAATTTTTATAATAATATCACATTCCACCCTAACTTGATTAAAAAAATTGGGGTTGAAAACATTAAAAAATTTTTTGCCCCCCAAAAAAATAAGGGAAAATTTAACCTTTTAAAAAAAAAAAGAAAAATCTAAGCACCCTTTAACTTGGTAAACAAAAAACAAACCATTAAAGGGGTTAAAAAAAAAAGAAAACACACACAACAACACACACACCACAACAACAACAATTTTTTGTATCTGACAAAAGTTAACAAAATTAACCCCATTACAAAAATAACTAAAAAAACAACAACAATACGCACTTAAAATTTAAACATGCTAAGAATAGGGCCCCTTATTGATTAGCTGCTTAATACTGGATTAACGGGGAATTTTTGGTCTTTAAATTTTAAGACAAAATCTTTAAAACGGGGAATTTATCTTAATTTAAGAAAAAATCATTTAATCTTAGGTTCCTTTGGTAGGTGGGTTTTTTTTTTATCAATTTTCTCCCCTTGTTTTTGCTCCCCTCTCTAAAAGTTTCCCCGTTTAAATGGGACAAAAAAAAAAAAAAAAAAAAAAAAATGATTTTGTGGGAATGGCTTTTGCATTCACTGTGATAAAATTCCATTTTTTGAAAAATTGGTTTTGGTAAACAGGGGGAGTGAGTATTGAACATAGGAAAACCAAGCCCCTTTACTTTAAAGGGGGAATACAGCAATCAACCCTGATTTAATTCGCCGTAAAAATTTTTTAAAAAATTCTCAGGTATTTTTTTGATAAAAAAAAAAAACGATTTAATTATACTACTAAACTTGGGTCTTTTTTTAAGTATACTACAAATCCGCGGCCCAATGGCGTATTTTGTCCCCATATTTTTTATGCCGAAAAGGTGTAAATGAAATGCCATTAAAAAAATAAAATCTTAGGATTATCAAATTTCAAGATAAAACCAAAGTAACAAGTCTGTCTTCGAAATTTCTACAAAAACGAGGCAAATTCTTTAAGGGGGATGCAAAAAAAAATTTTTAACAAACCCAGTAAAATATAATACTTACATATTAACCATTTTAACGACGAATTTACTTAGGGGAAGATGGGCCAGAAAAAATTCAGTGAGAAAATTTTTCCCCCAAAATTTTTGGTAAAAAGGGGTTTCGTACACAAATTTTTCTTTCAATAGAAAGGGAAAAAAAAAAAAATTAAAAGAACTAAAAACAAAATTACGGTGTAGGGGGGAGGGCCCCAAAGGGGGTTTAATTTTTTTTTTTTTGTCTTTTTGGGGCCAACATAGTTGCCGGAGTAAAAATGGGGTGAATAGTTTGTTTTTTTCTGGTAGTCTTTCATTTCGGTTTTGTTACCCATATTTTAAAAATCTTGAAGAAAGGAAAAATTAAATTTGGGAACTTTTGGGAAACCCCCCATTTTTTTTTTCTCCTAAAAGTTTTTAAAAGGGGGAATGAGTAAGAAGGGGGGTGTCTCTGTAACCCTAAAAAACCATCAATTCTCCCCTTCGGGGTTCCTGCAAAAGATCCCCGGAAAATTTTTTTTTAAAATCCCAAAAACCTTTTCAAAAACCCCTTTTGCTTGGGGTAAAAAGGAATAATTCTTCTATTTTGAAACCACAGGTCTTGGAAATTTGGGGGTTTTTTTTTTTTTGGGAGGTCCCCCTTATTTTTTTAAAAACTTTTGGTATTTTGGCGAAAAAAGCAAACGAGGGGGGGAATAACGCCTGGGTAGAAAAAAAAAAATTAAAGCAATAACGCATGGGGAAACAGCCCCCAAAAAAGACAAGAAAAAAACAAACTGGGGCCCAAAGAAAAAGAAAATAAAAAGTAGAGTTTAGAAGAAGAAGATAAGGATGATAAAAAAAAAAAATGAATGGCCCCGAAGTCACTAAAGTTTTTGGTGTAAAGGGGGAAAAAGGGGGTTTGAGGGCGTAGATAGATGGGAAAAACAAATTTTTGTAGAAAAAAAATAAAGTAATAAATAATTTTTTTAAATTTGCTTCCTTTTTTGATGGTTTTTTAATAAATTTTAAAATTGTGGGCATGAGAAATAGGGAAGTAGTGTGGCGTTTTGAAAATTTTTTAAATCTATTAAAACAAATAGTGTTTCATCTTTTCTTGCCCTTTGTTTACGCAAGGGGGGTTTTTTTAACGTTAAATTTCCCTCTTATTATACCCCCCTTTTGGGAAATGCAAACTTTTCAGTTTAAAAGCGCCAGGTTTTTAAATTTGACCTTTTTCTAAAACCCGAAGAAACGTCTCATTTAAAAAATTAAATTTAAAAACCCCGGGGGTTTCGTTAGTATTGGGAAAAGTATTTGATTTTGGGGTATTGGGGGTTTTCAGGTAACAAACACGTCTTTATTTTTAACTAATTTTTTAAAAAGTCTGTCTAAAAAAAAGGGGGGCCGGGTTTTTTGGTCCCCCCGATCCATGCGAGCCCGAAGCTTTATAGGAAAATTAATATGTACCAAACCTTTTTCACTACATCTCTCCCTGGTTTTTTTTTTTAAAATGTTTCCCTTTATAAAATCGAAAAAGAAAACATTTTTTTTAAAAAAAAGGGGTAAACAATGCAGTGCATAAAATTTTTCCATGACATCAATTAACTGTCTAAATTGTTAAAAAAAAAATCAAAAAAAAATTTTTGTAATTAATCTAAAAAAACTTTTTCCCTTTCCCCACTTTTTCCCCTTTGGGGATAAAAATTAACCAAAAATAAATTTAATCTAACATCATTTTCTGTATTTATATCGCCCCAGTTCCATCGTTTTTTAACGAAAAAAAACAAGTGGAAAAGTCTCATCATTAAGCATGACATTTGTTGTTCCCCAAAATTTTTTAGGTTTTTTTAAATATTTTTTTCCTCCCTTTCGGAAAATTTTTTCTTTATCCCCCCCCCCTCAAAACTTTTTTAGGGGGTCAGATAAAGGGACGGATCCGGGCGAATTGAGTGCCAAATTTTTTTTTATACACAAGTCAAATTCTCTTTGGTGTTTTGAAACCCCCTGCCCCCTCTTTGGGGGGGGGTCTTTTTTTTTAGGTGCTTTGGTTTTTGCAAAGGCGTGTATCCTTTTTATTTTCTTTCTCTGATAAAATTTTTTTTTCGGGTTCTTTTTTGTTGTATTTGGGCCTTCCCCCAAAACGAACCAATTCCCGCGCTTTTCCCAGCCCACAAAAGAGGGGGCAAATTTGGGGGAGTTTTTTTTTTTTGGGTTTTTTTCCAAAAAACCCTTTTTCCTACATTTAAAAATTGCTCCCCTTAACCCCTTTTGTCCCCTGTACTTTTCCCCCCCTTTTTTTGTTCTGCGTCCGGTCCCCGCGCCCCCTGATTCTATGCGGTGATTTTGCAAACTGGGAAATTTTTCCCCCGTTTTTTAAAAAAAGGGGTTCGCGGGGGGCCCCCGGGGTGGAATGCGGGACCCGGGGACATTAACAGTTTTTTGCCCCTTCGCATTTCCGTTGCTTTTTCGGCCTGTGCGATTTTGTCGCAAGAGGGGCCCCGTTTTGCCTTTTTTCTTACCCTTTTCGGGGGGCCCCCAGGGGTTGTGCGTCTGTGTTAACCCCTTTTTAAATTTTAATTTTCCTCAAAAACTTTTGCTTGTAAGCAGCTGCACCGCCGTTGACGGAAAGGAATTTTCCCTGCTCTAAAAAACCCGGGGAAAATTTTTTGGTTTTTTTGTTTGGGGGGCGATTTACAAAGCCCGAGCTCAATATACCCCGTAAAACTACAACTACTAAAATGAATCTTTAGAATCCAGGGCCCTAACCGTTTTTGCAAGTTTCCCCCAAAGGGAAAATTTGGGAGTTGGTTTTCGGGCTTTCCTAGGTTTCGTAAAAACCGAGATAATTGCCCCCCTAGCATTTTTTCAATGTTTTTCATGCCCCCTTTTCGTATTCGGAAAAATACATGCTGTCGCGATTTTGCTTAAAATCACAATCCGGGGGGGAGCTTAAAACGCTTTTCGGTTTTTTTTCCCCCTAATTTTTTGGTAAAAATTTTTCTTTTTCCGAGACAAAAAAACTTTTTGGCGCTCAGCTCAATTCGGATGGTAAGTATCGGGGTTGGTTTTAATTTTTGCCAAAATTGTTTGCGTATTCGCGCAGTCGATTTTCCGGCCCCCTCGTGAGTTTTTTTTGATGTCGCGCCGTTTGGCAGGGGTTTGGTTAAGGGGGCCAAATTTAAAAACCCTGGCTCCGGTGAACGCATGGTTTTTATCGCCAATTTTAAACTTTTCCAACACCTACTCAAGCGTTTAAAATTTTTTTCTTTTTTTTAAAGGTTTGGGCGTCGTGAATATAATTTAAAGGAAAAACCCAATCTTAATAAGGCAGACGGCTTTGCCCGGGGGTGAAAAACAATTAAGGGTTTAAATTCCGGGAGCTCGAACTCCGTACCAAAAGGTAAACGGGGAAACTTTTTATACCCCCCACGATAGCCAATTTTTTCCCCGTTCGATTTTGTAAAAGCTTTTTTCAGATTGTCAAATTTACTTGCATAGAAAAAACCCCGGGGGCCATTATCTTTTCCCCTTAGTGGACCGCCCAACCTGGTGGGGAAAATCCAAATAATTTTTTTTTTTTTTGGCTTTTTACATAAAACCCTGCGTTTCAGCACTTGCAATTTTTCTTTGGTTCGTCAAAGCTTCTGTTCTTCGGCCCCATTTTACTTTTTTTTTTTTTGAAAAGTCAGACCCTTACGGTTCTGTCGTCGCGGTCGGGTATGTAACGCCATTGAAAATTGCCAAAACCAAAAAACGCCGGGGACTTAGGTTTTCCCGGCCCCTCGAGTCTAAGAAAAATTTTTTTTTTGGGCTTTTGAGGACCCCCCCCCGTGTTTGAGACCACTTTCCCAAACCCTAACCCGACATATTGAATTCCCTTTTTTTTCAGTTTGGGAAAAAACCCTTTTTTTGGAAAAATTTTTTTAAAAAATTTTTTAAAAAACACCTCTTTTTTGCTTTTTGAAAACACCAGCATATTAGGGTCACCCAAATTTTTGTGCATTTGGACATCCTTGCTAATCTGTTGCAGCACTTTTGATAAAAACACTTGCACTACACCCAAAATCAGCCTTTTATAGGGTTTTTGTCCCTGTGTCAAAATATGTATTTACGCAACCCTCTTTTAATTCATTTGATAAGGGGTTTTTAAATCCTTTTAAAAACCTTAAAAACCCCCATCTCCCGCAAACGGGGTTTGTCGATGGATTTGTGTTTTTCTCGCGTACGGGGGGAAAACCCTTTCCTCAGTCCACACATGTGGTTTTCCCCCGCCCCCCTTTTGGGGACGTTTTCGCCCCGGGGTAAAAACCCCGGGGCGGTTTGTCCCCTTCTTTATTATTCCCCCAAATTTTTCTAAGCTGCCCCAAATTTTTTTTTAAATTTTTCCCTTAAATGGAAAGAAACCCTTCAAAATTTGGGTTTGGTCACTGGCTGTACCGAATCGTAATTGGTTCTTCATTTGGAATTTTTAAATTTTTTTGCCCGAAAACAAAACGGAAAAATTTTTCGCTTAAAGTGCTAAATTGCAACCCCGGGGGCCCCCCTCAAAAATTAAATCCGGCGGGGGCCCCCTTTTCCAACAAGGGTTTCCCTTTCCTTCAAAAAAGGAAATTCAACTTTTTTTCCCAAAAACCCCTTTCCCCCAAAGTTTGCTCTAAAGGGGCTGCCAATTTAAGTGGTACTTTTAAAAAAAAGGCATAAATTTTTTGTCCTTTTCCGTGCGTTTGCATTTAAAATTGGGACTGTGATTTAAAAAATCCCAAGTTTTTAAAGTCGATCACGTTGCATGCGCACCTGGTCAAAAAATATTAAGGGGTTTTTTTTCCTACCTCTTGTTTTTGTTGGGCGAACTTGCCTTAAGGGAAAAAATGTATTCCCGTAAGTTCTTTTCTGACCCCCAGTCATCAGGGAACGATTTTCTGTTTTGTTTAATTGGTTTTCTTTGGGGCGCTTGGGGCGGTTGATTTGAATTTTACGGGAAAATGCCCCCTTTTTGACACTTGTGGCATTTTGCATTTTTGGGGGGGGAAGCTGGGTCCTTAGAAAATGTCCCTTGCCCCCCGTTATAGCCTGTGTGAATTTTATGGCTGCTGCCCCCCTTTTGGAAAAGGCGCTTTTTTCTGAAACAAAATTTTTGTAAAAATTTTCCCTTTTTTTTGTTTTTGCATGTCATGGGCTTTTTTTACTTGCTGCAAAACCAAAACTTTCTTAAAGAAATTCCCCTTTTTCGAAAAAAATTTTTTTTTCAGTGTTAAGAAAAAATTTTTTGAAAATTTTTGACCGGTTCTATTTTTGGTACCGGGGAAACCCTGCAAGCAAGTTTTTCAATGCGGGCCCAAAATTTTGTCCCAAAATTCGTCGGTTTCTAGTTCCGTTTGAATTTGTGTTTCAAATGAATTTTTCTTTTGGCCCCTTAAAATGCCGTCTTTTTTTGTGATTGCTGTGTCAAAACTTGTCACTCCGGGGTCCTCGGTGTTTAAAATATATGTTGTTTCGGTCCGCCAATTTGAAGTAAACAACCCCCTTTTTTTTGGGGTTTTCCCCAAACACCAAACCAATCAAAATATTTGAACTTTTAATCCATCTGTCCCTTCCCCTTTTGGGATCTCGAACTGTTTTCCCTTGGTTTAAAACCTAATGTTTGCACTGTAACCCCTTTCGCCTTTTGTTATCCCTAAAAAATTTAAAAAGGGAATTTAATCCGTTCAGCGGAATTTAACCCAATTATCCTTTTGGAATTAACCCAAACCACGTTTTTTTCATAGAGGTTTTTCATCATAAAAATTTCGACTTATCCTCGCGCCAAAAATTTTCCTGTTGTTTCAGGTAAAAAAACAACCCCTTCTATTAAACTACATTTTTTAACAACGTCGTCTAAAAGGGCGGGTTTTTGCTGGTCCCCCCAACCATGAGGGGCCCCGCCACTATATAAGTCAGGGAATTATTTAAAACCCCCTTTTCCCTACGTTTTTTAAAAAAAAAAACAAAAAACTTTTATCGGGGGGGGGTTAGTTTAAAGGAATTTAAAATTGGGGGTTTGGGGCCCTCAAGTTTTCTACTTGGGTTTTAAAGTTAAAACATTTTGGAAATTAAAAAAACCTGCTTTTTAACTAAAAAATTTTTTTTAAAAATACCTTGCATCAAAAAAAAAGTGATGTTAAAAAAATTTATAGGAATTAGTTCTTTTGGTTTTTAAAGCCAAAAAAAATTTTTTGCCCCCGAAAAAAAAAATTTTTTTGGGGACAAAAAAAAAAAATTTTTCAATTTTTTGCCAATCTCTGAAAATAAAAGAGTTATTTTTTTTTTCGATAGAAAAAATTTTTCATTTGACACTACCGCTTTCCTCAGACTCAGAGAAAATATGCAATGTGATGACGCCCTACATGACGTCCCGAACCCTTTTGTACAGGCTTGCACCTATGGGGGTTTTTCCCTTTTTGGGCCCCCTGAAACCGGATAACGGGCCATAACGCCAATTGGTCCCCTTTGTTGGGAAAAAACCCCCGGGTTTTCCCCCCCGTGCCCAAAAAAACCCCAAATTTGGGGGGTTTATCAAAAAAATTTACTAAAAAGGCCCCAATTTTTAGGGTATCTTCTTAAAAAATTTCCCCTAAAAAAATACTCGTTTTTAAATTAGGGAAAAAAAATAACTCGAAAAACCTACAGAAAGTGCGGGGTTATCCCATGTTAGTACATCACAAAACTGTTTGTCCGAGTTGGAACGCAGTCGCGTAATTGCAAAATTTTTACCATAAACACATAAAAAATGCTTTAAAATTTCCCTGCACTACTTAATATTGAATAAATCACCTTTTTAAAGTGCCCCCTTTACTTTTTTTTGCCTCTGTCCTCGTTTTTTGGGGGTTTTTTCAAAAAAAAAAAAAAAAAAATCCCGGGTTTGGGGAAAGGCCCCCGCCGTATACGATTTCGGAGAGACCGCCGAAAAGGGGTTACCCCCCTGTTTATTTTAAATTTGTTGCTAAACAAACCGGAAATTAACATTTAAATGCGAAAAAAAGCCCCTTAAAGGGAAGGGACTTTTAGGACTGCGGGGCATGTGCGTTCAATATTTTGTTTTTTCAACAATTTTCATTTTAATAAAAAACAATACTAATCTGTTGAAAAAACCTAATTTGCCGACATTAAAGTTTTTAAAGATTAATGGGGTTTTTTTTTTTTCACGATTTAAAATTTTTCTAAATCAAAAAACCTTTTTTCCGGGCCCAGTCGACTTTTTTTTTAAATGAACAAAAAAGCAAAAACGACAAATTTTTTTTTTTGCTCACCTGAGCCTTTGCTGGGTGATTTTTTTTGATCCCTTTTTTTCCCTCGTGGGTGCGTCGTGCTTGTCCGTGTCCGTCGTCCGCGTCAACAATTGCTTGTAAAAACCCCCTTAAAGGGCCCCATTTTGGGGCCCCAATCTTTAAAAACTTGGTCAGGATGTTTGTCTCCTAAAAACTCGGTTTTATTCAAAAGGGTCTTTGGGGGTAAAAAACTAGGTCAAGGGGCAAATTTTTAAAAAACCCCTTGGAACCCCTTAAGGGCCAAAAATTTGGCCCAATCTTCATCAAATTAACGGAAAAGTTTGTTTTACTGTTCTGGGGTGGGGTTCAAATTGGGGGCTGGGGGGGGTCAAAATGGTCACAAAGGGAAACCCCTTAAAAATTGGGAAACACTCTAGGGCCCCCTTTTTTTGCCCCAAACTTTAAAAATTTTTGGGCGGGAAATTTTTCCCCACATGATATTGGATGGTTCTTTTTTGGGTCAGGGGGGGAAAAAAAATAGGTAAAAAAAGGGAAATCTTAAAAAACCTTTGAAACACTCTCCCCGGCCACTTTTTGGGGGCCCCAACTTCATAAACTAGTCAGGATTTTTTCCCCCAAAAACCAGATGAGTTGGGAAATTGGGTATGTGGGTCAAAAGCAGTCACCGGGGCAAATCTTAAAAAAACCCCTTTGGAAACTCTAGGGGCCACTTTTTTTCCCAATCCTCATGAAATTGGGCAGGATTTTGTCTAAGTTCCCCTTGGTGAGTTCGAAATTGGGTCTGTGGGGGCAAAAACTGGTCCCGGTCAAATCTTAAAAAACCTTTGAACACTTAAAGGGCCCCCCGTTAGGCCCCCAAAGTTCACAAAAATTTTTGGTGGGTTTTTTGCTAATGATTCTCGGTAGTTTAAATTGGGGGTCATGTGGGGTAAAAACGGGGGTCACGGGGCCCAAATTTAAAAAAAACCTTGTGAACCCCTTTGGCCAAAATTTTTGGCCCCTTTTCCAGACTTAATCAGGTTTTTGTCTCTGATATCTCGGATGAGTTCGAAATTGGTCACATGGGGTCAAAAACAGGTCACCAGGGAAAATTTAGAAAAACCCATGCGAACACTCTAGAGGCCAAAATTTTACCCCAATCTTCTAAAAAAATGGTCAGGGTTTGTCTACTTTGATATCTTGGAGAGTTCAAAATGGGTAATGTGGGGTCAAAAACAGGTCACCAGGTCAAATCTTAGAAAACCTTGTGAACACCCTCCCAGGCCACAGTTTTGGCCTAATCTTCATAAAAAATGGTCAGGATGTTTGTCTACATGATATCTTGCATGAGTTTGAAATTGGGTCATGGGGATCAAAAACTAGGTCACCGGTCAAATCTAAGAAAAACCTTGTGAATCTCTAGAGGCCACGTTTTTAGCCCAAATCTTCAATAGATTTTTTGGTCAGGATTTTTTGTCTAATTGATATTTTTTGGAGGGTTTGAAAATATCACATGAGGTCAAAAACAAAGGTCCCCAGTCAAATCAAGAAAAACCGTGAACACTCTAGAGGCCAACATTTTTGTCCCAGTCTTCATTAACTTAATATGAATGATGACTGCATAAATCCCAGTTGAGTGCAAATTCAGGTAGGATCAATATGTAGGTCACTTGTCAAATGTTAGAAAAACATTTTAAAAATGCCAGATTTTTTGTCATTAGCCAACACAGCATCTTACCAGGGAGCGAACACAGGGCCATCGTGGCCCCTTTTTTATAAAGTGTGGTTACAAAAATTATTTACAAAGCCGTATCATTATGCGTTTATAAAAACGTGGAACAGTCTTACTGCCCATGCAATAGAGGTTATCAAGGGGAAATCAGTAGAAACAAAAAAATGAAATAAATCATTAATTAAAAAAATTAAATAACACATAACTTATTTAAATAATCGGTCCCCCGGCTTCTGTGACAATTACAATGTAAACTTGGGGAACCAGCGATTCTTTGGGTCGCCTTTTTTAAAAATAGGTAGCCGCCGGTCAATAACAAATAACACCATCAATGAGGGCAGAATGTGTCTTTTCTAGCGACTTCTGGAACAAACCAATTACTTGTGGGGAATTAAATACTTATCTATTAAAAAAACTATAGGTATTTTGTAATAACATTTATTTTTGAAGTTGCCGTTTAAAAGTGCATTTACTGTGAAAAGCATTGTTTTGTCACATTTTGTCAGAGTACATTCTTCGACTCGTCTTGCCTTTGGGTTTTTAATTTTAGGATACAAAATCGACTCGGAAACGTAAAAGGTCAATTATTTCTGCGTTGAACAAGCCCCCGGGTTATCGAATTTGGGGTGAAAATTGTGCGATACGAAGTTCAAATACGATCAAATCATTTTTCCTATAGATTTGAACGGAGTTATATATCTGTTAAGATTTATGAAATCAGAAATATTTTTTGATGGAATTTGAAAATTTTTGTAACAAAATGTGTTTTACATAGTTTCTTTGTATCACTGGTGTGTAGCAGGGGAATAGGGTAGCAGAGAGGGTCACCCGTTGAGGGGGGGGGGGGGGGGGTAGCTTGTGGGCAAAACAAAATGCGTAAATATGGAATATTTTTTTAAAAATTTGATTATAACAGACTATTTAAATTGGCTGAATAGTGGGGGCAAAGGTAAAGGTTTAAAATTTTAAAAGTGACTAGCATTTTGCATTTATTATATGAATACGTTTTTTGTACTTTTCTTATTTGATTCACCCGTCAACATTGTAAATATTGGTTCATTTGAACTTTGACCTCCTGGATTTACAGAAATAAAATTTGAATCTTGAATTCTTATTGACACAAAATTCATTACAACAACAATGTTCTATGATTAGAACTCGCCTAATGCAAAGTGTTGCTTTATCTGTCTTAATTAGAATCTTTAAAAATATGGATGTTTTGATTTTTTTTTATACACGGATTTTCAACGGAACTCAACATTGATTTTGAAAAAAATGACAAAATGCAACAATATGAAAATATGTATTTTTGCTTTATGTCAGGGAGCACTTTTTGGGGAAAAAAAATAAAAATAAAAAACCACCATCACCTTTACAGTTTGAACAATAACAATAAAATTACAGCCCGGGCCAAGGCTTTACAACAAAACAAAAGTAATTATCACAATCTAGAATAAATATGACGCATTTTATTCACATGAGAGAATTTACATCTGATTTGGTTATAATGAAAATAATAAAAAAAATGTTGGGACTAATTGTCGTACTTCGGGTCAGTTATATCCGCGATATTTATCCCTATAAACTGTTCTTTACGTTTCTAATCATGAATCCACGAATATGGTACCCACGAAATTCCACAAAATTTAATCCAACGATTATTTTGTGATTGTTCAGTAGGAAATATCTCGGACAAAATTTTTATTTGCAGAAAATCCTTCCCGGACATTTTTTTTTCAGATAGAATGTAACTGCCCTTTATGAAAATTTGTTTTTTTGATATTTGAGCAATTTAAAATGATAACAAGAAAAACATACATCTGTCTGGGCATGTTACCTTTTGCGCCAGATTTCAATCACTGGGCGCCGTGGTCCATGGTAACGTTTTGCGATTACGGATCCGAAGGTTTTGGGTTCGAACCCCGTTGAAGGCAAGAATTATTCATACCTTCCCGGGCGCAAAGTACGGTTTTCAACCCAGAACCGCGGGGGGATTAGTATAATTTTGTAAGAACTTGTTTCCCAATCGACGTAAAAAAATAAGTTTAAACTAATCATTATGTCATTTAAAAAGCAATTCATGAGTGGAGTAATTATTCAAAACTTTTAAAGGGTGGGATAAATTTCTCAAAAATATGTTTTTTTCATTTAACTTTTTTCCCGGGCAAAAATTGATATAAAATGATTTAATGGAAATGATCAAAATTCAACCAGGGGAATTATGGTTCTTGGTTACTTTTAAGATTTTCCTGTTTGACCTACCTTTCGATTACATATGACATAGTATAAAATTCATTTGACAAATTTTTCCCAAACATTCTACCAAGTTTCATAAAGGTTTGGTCAGCAAAATTGTGACCTCTTGTGCTTTGGGAAAAATGTAAAATGGCCCCCGGGGACGTAGACCGATCAAAAATTTTCATCGAGAATGGTGAACAATTGGTTTTTTTAATCTTTTGAAATGAGATGAGCATTTCTCATACGGGGTAAATCAAACAAAAAAAAGCACTCTTTTTATGTTCCCTACAATGTATTACAAGAAAATAAAAAATTGTTAGTCATATTATCTTATGTAAGGAATTGGTCGTGTAATTCCAAATTAGTTTTTTCGGCCTTCATAGAAATTAATCACTAGTTTGGTATGGCCAATTAGCGTTTTTGTTTCTGTATATCTGTATCACAAATGGGATAGGGGTTTTTAAAACAGTAATTTTGCCGCAAATAAATTTGCACGTTATAAGAACATTAACCTTGCTGTATTCACTTAAAAATACCGAAATTACAAAATGCATTGTATTAAATATGCAGATAAAAAATTGAAAAACGTAAACTGTTTTTTTTATACAAAGATTACCTTTCCTTTAAATACTTAAAATAGTTGAATTGTTTCCTATTTTTAATTTCGCGAGTATTACATTGCTTTTTTTTTTAAACACAATTAAATGTGTATTACGACTTTACAGTCGTAATTGCCTCCTGAATTATAACCTTATACCTAAAAATGATAATGCTTAAAAATATGCTTATGCCCGCAGTATTTCGAAAAGAAGGTCGAGCTTCCATTCGGTCTTGAATTGTTCCGCCCAAAATCCTCCAAGAAAGTTTCCGGCTCCTTTCAGAATATTCCAGTGGCAAAGCGGATGGAAAAAATTCCCCCCTCGTATAATCATAACATGACAGGAACATGGGGGGAATAGTTTCCAATACATAGTCCACTCATGATTCGGCCACGGACAACCACGTGTAAGAATCAACAAAAAGCTACCACACAATGTACAAGTGCTTTGAGAAAACCCAAAATGACCATATGACCAAACCTTCAATTCTTTTTGAATATTTGAGACTGCCCCTATCAATTTCCCCGACGAAATTGCTGACACCAATTATGGATAGAAGGAGTGAACCTTTTCCCGTTTTATATCCTTTCAGCAATGCAAGGTCTACTATAAACCTAAATCTCGGCCCCAGGGCTGAAAACGAAAGAATTAATGAAATTAATGAAGTAAATGGAAAATGTGGTTCCTAAATAAAATTTTTTTTTTGCAAAGTTTAGGTCTGATTTCTGTCCCCCATAATGGTCGTGATAATCTTGTCATTTTGAAAAATTTTTTGCATTAAAATCAACATTCCACAAGGATTTTTCGTTTAGGCAAACGCACCAATAATAACAAGAAGCCCCCGTCCCAGTCGTACTTTTCTATCAATTTACCCATTAAATACATTGGAAAACTGTCCAAACTACCCCCCGGGACAAAAAACTGATCACCACACTTTTGTTTGTCTTGAAGAGCACGCTAATACTAGAAAAGGCACACAACAGACGATGCCTAGTGAAGCCCGTAATGACTCCAACAAAATTATAATTGTTCCAACATTGGTAGCAATGAACATGCGGAGATGGCAATACAGGCAACGATAGATCCTCTGCAAACTCTTACGTATCCTAATTTTGCGACTGGTGCCGCCCAAAACGCCAGAACAGCCAAAAATGCTTTTCAAAAAAGCTTTGATTGAGAGCAGGATCGACCTGTCCTCGCAAATGACCGAATAAGCGTTGCCTATAAAAACGGGGTTAGTGAGAAGGGAAATCCCATGGAGAGGAGCACACAGAATAAGCAAGCGATACAGCAGCCATTTTAAATACGCTTGAAAATCATTCCCTCAGTACTTCCAGGTTTGCTGTCATCCTTAACTCTGTCCGTGTTCCTTAGTTATTGAATCAGTGGCTACATTAACGGTTTGACTATCTCTTTTATACTTCACGCCATTTAGTCTCTCCTGATTATCTAATCCGGCTGGTTTCTTCCATTGCATTCAGAAGATTAAGATAGCCAAATAAATCTTAATGTTTATCTTAATAAAAAGTCCGACACTTTGAATTTCCCAGATTAACCAAATGTAAGCAATGCTTGAAAAAAATCGTATTTATTTCTCATTTGTACTACTTATGGATAGTTACTTATTCTCCATCACATCCTTTTTCGTGCACAAATTAATAAGCAGTTCTGCATGTCGTGCATATTTGAATATTATCGAATTTTCAGACAGTCAAGACGGAATCATGTTAGTTGTGTGATACGCATAATCTCCCTACAGTACGGTTCCTCACGGAATTTATAATTAACTGTTAAATGACTTAAGATGTTGACAAGGGCTTTAAACCCCTGTAAAGATTCTGCATCTCTGTTTATACTTTATGCTTGAATCGAGTGCGATTCAGAAAATAAAGTAAGGGACGAAAGATAAAGATATCAAGATATTTATTTGGTCATATTCTTGTGTTTTATTTTCATCTTGTTGATATTTGTAATTTGAGGGTCAAATGAAGTTAAAAGGATCAGATTTTCATATCCTATATACCCGGCGTAGATGGTTATATATTTGAAATATGTCAAGTAGCTTTCTGGAGAGGAGAGGCGTCTTTGATAATGCACGTATGTACTCGTTTATGCGGTTGAATTTAGGATTGAGGATTGAAGGCTGGTGGACAGAATCTTCAAATGAGAGCCATTTTGTCCAGCATCAGTAGTGTCTCTATCAGCAACTTTGTAGTATATCAAATAAGTGCCATAATTCAACAACCATTCATATCATCTACTCTGGAACTGCACACTGAGCAAAATCAGGTTTAATGTACTGGTTCTATTTTAATTACTTAAGTATATACCGGTTAGGGAACGAACCCACATTTCCGCGGAAATACTGACCTGATTTATCGGCCACACCGATGGGCACATTTACCTCGGCTCTCTGACATCCTTATATGTGAAAAGGATACCCTTTCAAAAATCGATTTTATGAAATACCAAGATTTAACTGTCACACTAACTGGAGAATTCGCGAAAGGAAAAACATCGAAAACCATTGTAAACTAAATAAGACTCAAACAGTACAAAAAATCCTCACACAGGATTGCGCATTAAAAACTGCCACCACGTCCTCTACATAGTTTTAGCTATTGTAGACAGAAAATATGTATGATTTTGTTTTATAAGGAGTGCAAATCTGGAATATTGGTCGCTTTTAGTTCATCACTTATTTGAACTAGTTTTCTGTGCGAAGTCCTTCCAGAGTGGCTCTGGTGAAAACTTCAGATTTGTCTAAGGTACCATGTCAGAGGTCGGTCTGACAACGAGAATCCTGAGTTCAGTCACAATATTGAGAAATGGTACATCCTGCGTTGGATATGTCTCGTGAAGGATGACGGCAAGTCTGACGATGTGCATCTAACTCGATGTTTCAGAACACCAATCCGTAGGTACACTATTTCGAGAAGCATTTTGAGGGACAGCAGTGCAACTACGTATATTTGTTGCTCCAAGACACTTTTTGTTTTTCACTTAAAAAAAAGAAAAAGAAAGAGAGAAAGATTCACTTAGGTTTCGCGTTGATAATGTACAGGCTGTATTAATATCGCGCGAAACACACTTAAATGGAACATAACACACATAATTATAGGTTCTAGGTATATTACATCTTTATTTTTATCTCCCCCTCACATCAAGAGTCATGAACCCATTTTAAAGTGGAATTTTGGCTTAACCTTAATTTTTAATGAAGCACTGCAAGTGCATCTTAGTTGTTACTCCTGAGTCCTGACTAGAATCAATGCGGTTAATGTAATATAAATAGTTTATGCTTATTATATTCCTCTATGTTTGTATCTATATGCCGTCAAATATTTCAACATTGTTATTTAAAAATACCAAATATGTTTTACCATATAATGAGTGTTTTGGTCAACTATGAATAAAGGGTGGGAGTTCGTTCCTGAGTGGGCATAGTTTCTTGTATACTGTCCTTTAGACACTCAATGCTGTTAATTCATGTCCTGGTATGGTCACTTGTTTTTTTCCCCTCAGATTGATGCTTCTCTATATTTGGGGGGCTCCCGCAATAGTTTTATGATGTATTGTAACTCAAAGACTGTTGCTGAGTTACAGATACAATATGTAAAACACATATAGAATGTGAATTTCATGAAATATTAAGTATTACAATTATCATTAACATTGTATTCATAATTGTTGGTTTTTTATTAATAATATTGTCAGTTTTATTTTCAGGTACATAGAAAAAAAAGACAAATATGAAGTTCCTTTTACTTGATGGAATAATCAATGTGTTTTACACAAGAAAAACCGTCATAACATAAAGGTCTATAAAATATGAAAATGAAATAATCGAGTTATAAATATATATGAGTGCTCATATATGTACAACTATTTCGTAGGAACAATCTTTATGTAGATACGCAATTCCTACTCAAACTAAGCATTAGCAATTCAAATTCCTTTTACGTAACACGTTTTCTTGAATTATATAAACATAAACATAGAAATGATAGAGATAGAATATGCTCATGCCCGCAGAAATTTCAAACAGCAGGTCGTAGCTTCCAGTCATGTCTTGAATTTTCCCGCCAAAATAACCTCCAAAAAAGTTTCCGATTCCCTTCATGATATTCCAGGTGGCAAACGCGGTGGATAATCTTCATCTCCATATAATTCGTACATCGCAACGGCGATGTGGGCGAAAATGTTTTCCTATACACAATCCGTTGAGGACTGCTGCTGCAGACAACCACGCTAGGAATCAACAAACACTAACATCCCATGCCCAAAAGCTATCAAACTCCTAAATAAACCATATGGCCGGAACTACTTAAGTTCCCTGAATAATTTGGAGACTGCCCCAATCATTCCGCCGACGAAATTACTGACACCAAGTATGAAAGTAGAAGTGAACCTTCCTCACGTTGATAGCCTTTCAACACTGCAAGGTCTACCATAAATCTGCTCTCCGCCAGGGCTGTAAACGAAAGCACTAATGAATTCAAAAGAAGCAAGAAGAACTGCGGTTGCTGGAAAAGTTTTATCAAGAATAGCGTTTGCTTAGGTCTGGTTGTCTGTTCTTGCATTCCTCGGGATAACCGTGATGATTGAATACTTTCTGCAATTGAGATCACCATTCCACAAGGTACTGCGTTTAAGCATACGGCACCCATAACAAGAAGCGCGCCGTTCCATGTGTAGTTTTCTATCAAATATTCAAACAAATATGATAGTGAAAATTGTCCTAGACTGGCTCCCACTGACACAAAACCAATTACAACAGTCTTTTGGTTTTTAAAAAGCACACCCGATACCAAAAACGGCACGCAATAAACAATACCTAGGGAAGCACCAGATATCAGGCCTACGAGAATTATTACAGTTTCAACATTGGTTGCAAATGAACACGAGGATATTGCAATGCATCCAATGAAAGATCCAATTGCAACACACTTCCATATCCTAATTTTGCAACAGGTGCTGCCCAAAGAGCGCCACCAACAGCCAGAAATGCTTCAAAAACACTTTGATTCAGAGCGACGATCGACCTGTCCTCGTCAAATACTCGAACAAGCTGCGCGTATAAAACACTCAGTGAATAGGCAAATCCCATGGACAGGAGCACAAGAGTAAGCAGGCGAATACAACGGCCACTTTAAACAATGTAGGTGCTTGAAAATCATTCTCGGTCACCACGGCAGTACTTTCAAGTTTGTTGTCCTCATCCTTAGGACTGTTCCTTTTTGCTGTTTGTTCTTCTTTACAGATCCAGAGGCTATATCAACTGCATCATTATCTTGTAGATACTGCACGGCATAATCGCTCCTCTGATTTTCAAATCCGAATTTAACAAAGGCTGTTTTTCTTCCATAACCGCCAGGAATAATCGTCTAGTCTAGAAGTATCACTTAATTTGAAAACCTTAATTAATTTGGTTATTTCAGCAAATGCTATTGAATATATTTGTCAATTCTAACGATGCCTCAAGTTAAATATGCCGTGGATTTTGAATACCGCTTTAAATCAACATAACGACGTAGTATATTCGTAAAAGTAGCACGTGTCTGCCAAGCAAGTCCTAGAATATTCATCATCACATCCTTGTTTGTGTACATTTATCTATCATTATAACTTTAAGTAGATTCCTCTCTTCTGATTGGTCCAATGAGCTGTGTAAATCACGTCATGTACACTAGGTATATACATGTACACGCCGCGTTATCAGTATTTATAAACGCAGAAATAGGACCGAAGTATGCAGTACTTATAATAAATTCGTCATACAGACTTCTGTAGAAGTTACATGAGTATTTGGGCGTATTCGACTAGGGATTTGTTGACACCACGTGGAAACGCAGCGTCAGTATGGAATAGGTTTTACTTTTGCAAATGGAGCCGCATACTCAAATCAGGGAGCAACCACTGTTATTATTGTAAAAAAGCAACATGCAATATGTTAAAAAAGTACCATTTATGAATCAATTACTTGTATTAACTAATGAAAATAAAATTACAAGATTCGAAATATGCAAGTCTTCTGACGTTATTAAAAAGAAACTGGACACATATAATGTGTACAAAACGTATCTGATGACTTCTCCTTAAACTTGTAGGCAACGGGTTTTAAAACTTGGTTAACAGACTTTGCAAGTAACCTGATTTATTAAAGCTCAGAATTTCTTTCAGAGATGTTTTGATATCTTAAAATATTCAGAATTTTGATACAAACCGTTAACTTGAAAAAACAATGAAAAATTAATTGAAATATAAGTATTACAGCATATTGTAGAAAGTGTAAAAACACACAAATTCTATACATATGGCTGTAGTGGACATGTCTAATTTACGGCACCAGGCCCAATCTGCGGTCCCAGTATGTATAGTGCTTGAAATGGGTAAATCTAACTGAATATTACATAGCTTGTGTAGTGTGGAAAAAATCAACGACAACACGTAGGAAAAATTATTATTTGTTATTACTTCAACGTTTTTTTTTTTGTTTTTTTTTTTATAGCTTATGTAGTAAATATATATTTATTTTAATACATATCATCAATACAAAAAGAATGTCATACTCCTACGTCACGCTACGTTATCAAAGGATGTTATAACTATCTAGGCTGAATGTTTCGTCATCATTGTCCTTGTTGTTGCTGCTGCTGGTGATGATGATATTTTTTTTAAATTGACATTAATATCGCCGTAGTAACTTACTGTCTGGAAATTTCATGCATCTTACAGATCGTAAATTAAAAATGTATCTTCATTGATCTATAAATTAGCTAATTTATGGCATCTCAAATCATCATCACATAATGTGTCTACTATAATTAAAGGATTATTCTGTGTTTTTTTTTGTTCTATATTTCTGAATAAATTGATAACATAAGTTTTTTTGTTGCTTTTGGACCTTTTCTGTATGACTTTGCTTTATTTAAGTCGTGCTTCAAAAACATGCGCGGCGTCTTTAATGCTTTGCATCAAAATTAGTCTTGTTGACTAACTTTCATAACTTAAAATTTTCTATTCGACTGGTGGAGTGTTATGATTGTGACGTCAAAGCGTTGAGCACTTACTCAACGAAGAAAATTCTCCGTTAATAATCTCTAAATTATTTTCAAGATTAAAAACTTGTACACATAAGCGATATTTGAAAAGAATATATACTTATTCACACAAATCATTCTGGGGAAACGAACAATTGAATTAAAAAAAAAAAAAAAAAAAAAAAAAAAAAAAAAAAAATTAAATGCTATTTTGCCTATTATAGAATATAAAACAGTTTATGAGATAAACTTTAATTATAAAATTGCATATGCATATCAAAACTGTTATATTCATATCTACAGTTATATCAAATACAAATGCATAAAGGATATCTGTTTTGAGTGAATATCGAGAAGTGTTACAATTTTGATATTTTCACGAAAGCGTTGCGTGTGTGAAAATATGAAAATCGTATTACGTCGAGATGAGATAGATTCCATATTCGCTCCAAACGAACAGATTTTCTTTTTTTTATGCTAACTACTGTTACTACGTATCTTTCATAAGTAAAACATAGTTCCGTCAGATCTATATCACTCACACTGTGAGAAATAGATTTATCTCACTGATAGGACATAGTTTTTTCGTCAGCTAACATGAAATAAAAAGAGGATATTAATTTTGTTTTGAGTGAATATGAAACAAAATAACCAAATTTCCTGTTTTCTTTTTTCATTATCTACCTTTTAACACTCACTCAGCCCCTCACCGCGTGGGTTCGACTCCTGGCAGGGTCATTCGGATTTTCATGTGAGGAAGTCTTCCAGCTGGCTTGCAGTAGGTCTGTGGTTCTACCCGGATGTCTCCGTGCATTCGAGGCTTTCTTCCACCTGTAATTAGCTGGACGTCGCTATATGACTGAAATACTGTCGAAGCGACGGTAAACTCTAATAGTCAAGATAAATCATTATATACCGTTTTTTTCACTGAAACAAAACAACAACAACAAAAAAAAAAATGGACACCAAATCACTTCGAATTATATGACGTAATCGTGACGTCATGGAAATCATTATTCTAGTTACGTTCTATTTTGCTATATATTTCAATGTACAGAACAGGGGCCCGTTTCACTAAACTTCGTACGAAGTTGATATTCGTAGTCGTACGAAAACTATCGCACGAAGATCTTACGTGCGTTTCACTAACACCTTCGTACGAACTTGCCTACGAAACTCGCACTTACGAACTTCGTAAGTACTCTTTAACGTCGGAGGTTCAATAATGCGCATGGTAACGTTAAACATCCGGTTGCGCGGACCCGATAGAAGACCTTTAGCAGACGTCAAAATGTCATCGAAGACCAAGTCACGAAACGGTAACTGGTCGGAAAATGAAACCGCCATACTAATCGACGGCGTAACTGAGAGCATTTCAGTTATTAAGGGGCGCCTGTCATTGAGTCTCACTGCCAATCAAAAGCTGACATGCCGGAAAGGCATAGCAGAACGGTGTGAAATTAGCTATATTTAGATCTACATTATACAAATGATACCGTCTAAGATGTGTTTGTTATATTTTTTCATGGAAAGATTAATTAACAGAAAGGACCTTTATAGTATCTATTATAAAATGTTTTGATATCATTTTAGCCGAATGATAAAAAATATAATGTAAGCGGACCGGGAGTCAAATTACGATCTACCCCTTTCTTTTAACTGGAGAGTAATACCGATCCTCTATATAATAATTTTACAGACTTTCTAAACCATATAAAGAAGGTTGGTAGAGAAAAATAAATGAAATAAGATATTTTATCAATATCAGTAAATATAAAAACTATTAAAAAATAAAAATATTAAGAAATAAAACATCTTAAACAATTATTTTTTCATTTTCAATAACCCTGTTTGGTTTGCTAAAATTTCATAAAAATAGAATCTAGATGCATTTATCTGGACAGCATCCGCATTAATGATGTGTTATTTTTGCTACCATGTAAAATATGTAAGTCTTCATCTATGTTTTATCGCTCTTGCATTATCTAGAGGGATTGCTCAGGGTTGCACAAAAAGAACGATTGATGAGTGCAAAACAATGGGCAGATTTGAAGTCTTCACTTAAAAAGAAAGAAAGACAACGCCGGGAGTTTGCCCGTGCCACTGGTGGAGGCCCTCCCCCAACTAATTTGAAAGACCATGAAGAGAAGATAGATTTTAACACAAACATACATTTACACAGTGAGAGAAACGAGAGATTAAAGGAAAGTACTTAACCCTGATTTCCTTGAATGGACTTTTTTCCCAATGCATCCAGAAGTTAGTTATGTAAAATTATGTAAAACATTTTCGGTATTATTTCGGTACTGATTTTCGTTTGTTTGTTTCAACAAACACATGTCAGACAAAATATTTATACAATTCAGGTACTTTGGGTGAAAATAATAATATTAAAACACAGCATTGTGATCATTTTTATTTCAAATAATACAGATACGATTGTAACAGATTTAGAACAGTGTTGACTGAACATATTTAATTAAATATATACACTTGTGCAGATACTTGGTATCATGAGTGAGACACAAATAGAGGGGATTGGTGGTGGCATTGACACATTCACCCAAAATTTGAATGGTAAGTAAAGAAATAAACTATGTTGCTCTGTCCAAAAGATTTAAATACACCAACCCAAAAGTTTGAAGTACAAAAAAACCTGAAATGAAAGTAGGGTGTTTGAGGGTTTTATTTTAATCAACACAGAAGAGTTGAACTCAATAACAGATATCTATTACATGCTTATCTACATCCTTATACACATACCGGTACATCAAATATTGGATTTCCATTTTATGCTTATAGGTCAAATTGCTGACTCACCAGCCAGAACAAACAGAGAGGAGCCACTTCCATCATGTTCTGTATCAAACCTTAGCGGTATATATCTTGATTATCATCAGAAAAACAAGTAAATTTGTTTATTTAAGAATGCCAAAGCCAATGAACTGCTGTATGTTATTTATAATGTCATTACAAAAAACATAATTAATGCTAAGTATCATATCATAATGGCATCTTTTATGTCTCTCACTTCACAATGATAAATAAAAAAAAATCACCCTTATCATAAAAGCAACTGATTACAACATCTTAAAAATTATATAAGCATGTACAACTTTTTCAGACCAGTCTATAGAGAACACAGAAGTCTCTGAGTCAGATGACAATGTCCCAACAGGTGACTATTTATATGAAAACCTGAAAAAAATAAGAGCTGTCAGAGGACAGCACGCATGACTGTTCAAAATTCTATATCTGACACTCAGTTTCAAACAGTTAGATATGAATTATATCTCACTGATATATTTCAGAGTCTTATCGAAAATCATAAGATAAATATTCTTCGAACATGTGTACTTTTTAAAATTTAATTCTTAAGTTTTCACTCCGTTTATATCACAATGCATAAGAGCAATAAGAAGTCCAATTATTGTATCTGTCAATCTTGAAGTCTATATAATTATAAGAGTTGATTTCTCGATATTTCAAGACAAGAGCTTTATTTTTGGAACTCGCTCAACTTGAATGAATGTTCACATTTTGATATTTACTCCTTAAATTGGTAATTTAAGTTGTTTCTACAAGCCGGTAGGTATTGTGTGATCTATTGCTAAGCATTAGTTGTAATGTAATACACACACCTTAAGTAATCAATTTCAATTTTGTTTATATATTTCGACAATGTTTAAAATTAAATTATGTTACTCAAAGACCTAGTATGGTAAGAGGTTTAATAGGTCATTGGATTTTCAATAAACATACTTGTCAATATTATTTGTTCTTGGTATTTAGTACTGCACGTATTAATTGTACACTTTAATAAGACTATTTGACCAAGAATGACCCACGTGTTCTAGCAATGATGTACATGTATAATAAATGGAAGTTATAATACTATAGCTGCCCTGTGCCCAATGCTGAACACTAAATTCCGTAAAAACTGAATAGGTACTATGAACATTAAAATTCAAAGGGAAATAAGAAGTGCCAGACTTTGTTGTCATACTATCATTGAGTGAGAGTATTTCCCCTTTTATATCTAATTCTACTTTGAATAGGGAGAAGCGATTGATTGATTTATTTCTTGAATTTACCGTCGCTGCGACAATATTGCGGTCATATACCGACGTTCAGCTAATTACAGGTGAATGAAAACCCGAATGCACCGAGGGATCGGGTAGAACCACCGACATACCGCAAGCAAGCTGGAAGGCTTCCTCATGAATCAACGCAGTGAGGGACTGAGTGAGTGTTAAAGCCAGCGACTTATCCTCTTGGCCATGGAGGCCCCATGGAGAAACGATGATTCATGCATCTAAAGAATGTATATCGCCGAAATTACGCCCTTCTAACATCTCCCAGCATTCCCTATGTCAAATACAGGATTAAAGTTTTTTTTAATATAATCTATACTATGCGTTCATTAAAAAATAATTCATTGAATTGATATCCTTATTGTAAAGACAATGTCGACAAATGTGCTCATCTCAAAAGAACTAATCACCACTGGGGTATTCATATTCACACTTAATTCTGACATGTTATTCTGATATGTTGATATCCATACGTTATTGTGATATGTTGATATCCATACGTTATTCTGATATGTTGATATACATACGTTATTCTGATATGTTGATATCCATATCCATCAACGTTATTCTGCCATGTTGATGTTGTTCTTTATTATGCCATGTTGATATTCATTCTTTAATCTCCCATGTTGATATCCACAATTTATTCTGCCATGTTGAATACTGTGAGTAATGACAAGTCAACTATTATATTCATTACAGGCGATCTCCATTGTATTTGCCCCCCGTACCAAAGTAATATCAAATTAAATGAGAAAATCAATTTTGTAAAAGTGCCCGTTCCAGCCATTGCTATTATTATCTTTAGTAGTTTAAAATGATTATAGAATTATTTAAGGCTGAAATAGATTATTCCTGTTCGGTTCAGAATTAATACGCTGTCAAATTTAATGAGCACTGAATTTCAGATGACTAGCAGCACAAATTAGGCCAATTTGTTTGACGTAGTCATAAATTGTCCAAATACTCTTACAGTTTATAAATCAATTTTAATGGGAAATCATTTATTAAAATGTGTAGATAAGAACGAGTAAGGCAAAACTATTTGAGTTTTATACACTCGCGCACCAGCATCACGATTTTGCAGTAAAACAGTTTCCATTCAGTGAAATGCCGTCCCTAGGGCATTAAATGCAAACAAACACGTAATAGACAGAATACGAAAATATTGCATACGTTGGTCTTATAATACCATATTATTTGTTCTCTCTTCTTTAATGTGTAACTTTTGTAATAAACAAAGATGTCTGGCTTTAATTTTGAACATATCCGAAGACTGTTATTAAACATTTTGCAACTCTCTCTCTCTCTCTCTTACCCAAATGGATATGAATAAAAACACTACGTCACAAGGATTCTGATTTACATTGTGACCGGAGTGGAGGTGATTTAATAATTATATTTATTGTGTTACCAGTATTTATGACTTATTTACCAGTATGTCTATACTACTATAATCTTCTGATTTAACATGTGAGAGCGACACAACCATATACATATATGTATGATTAACACTTGTCAAACACAGGCCCTCGCAAGGCTATCCATGACCATTGGTCTCGGTAAGAAGAAACGAAATAGGTTGAACACCGAATGATGTAATGAAATAATAAATGTGTCTATGTGGTGGTTTCCTTTACACTGAATTAAGATATTCGTTGTATGAAAGCATCGAAAAAGAGCCAAGTTGTATATTACTCAACCCTTTTAGCTGTGTAAGGCACCATCATAGAAAAGGTGTGTGTGTGTGTGTGTGTGTGTGTGCGTGCGTGCGTGCGTGTGTGTGTGTGTGTGTGTGTGTGTGTAACAATATTTCAGTTATTTGGAGACTATGTCTATGGCAGGGGATGTCCGCCAGTTCATTGCTTTTCCTTGTTGAGGTTTCATATTGCTTATTACAATTTTACCATGCTTATTATAAATGCTTATTACAATCTTGAAATTTTTACTTAACTATTTCACTTTTTACTTCTGTCTGCTATATTTACGTTAAAAGTTTAAGTTTGTTAATTTTTTTCTTATTTTTGATTTTATTTACAAAATTTTATGATTTTATGATTTGGAGATATTTGAAGATATCAACAAAATGAATTGTTGATATCAATATTTCAATTAATGATATCAACAAATGATTTTTGAAGTGATTTGAGATCAACAAATATTTGTTGATACATTATTGAAGCCAAATCATTTGTTGATTTTAAATTCAAAAATTAAAAAAACTATATTGCTGTTTAGTCATAAATTTGTATTTGAACATATATGATTATATAGATATAATTATATGTATTATGTCTTTGCCATATTCCGTTTGATTCACAATTTGTAAGGGGGCCGCCGTGGCCGAGCGGTTACAGTCGTGGACTACAAATCTCTCAGCCCCTCACCGCTGTGGGTTCGAATCCCGGTAGGGACTTCGGATTTTTCATGTGAGGAAGCCTTCCAGCTGGCTTGCGGTAGGTCGGTGGTTCTACCCGGGTACCTCTATGTACTCGGGGTCTTCCTCCATCTGTAATTAGCTGGACGTCGCTATATGATTGAAAT
>CM037791.1:53493806-53543806 GCA_021229015.1 Solen grandis | reverse complement strand
ACCAGGTCATATTTATCTGTGGTGTTTTCTTATGGAGCAAAGGTTTAAAGAATCTTATTTCCCTGGTACCCAGTCTGACAGAGGCTTGATACCATTTCACTACACACTGGTTCCCGAGGTGCTTAACTGACCCACAGCTTGTATAAGGGCCCGGTTCTCAATCTGTAACTTCTGGTTCTCGTCCTCAAAGTCATTGAGATCCTGCATAATAAAACAACATTAATTGTGCACAAAGGGAGATAATGGAATAAACAATAAAACATATAATAGATAATTACATGATACGATAGGTATCTTGAAAGAAGAGAGAAAATAAATACATTGTACATGTCAAGTGCAGTCAGTAAACGTCCTTGATTATAAATTCATACTTCTGGTCCCCCACCCCCACACCTCTTCTTTCTACAACTCTTATCATCTTCATATCAACATTTCATGCCACCATATTAATTATGAGAGATATAAGTAATGTCATTAGAATCATTTAAAACATTAAACAACAACAACAACAACAACAAACAAGAGCTGTCAGGGAGACAGAGTGCTTGACTATTCTATAAAAAACCATGCTGAATTTTTCAAAGGCCATATATATATATATATATATCAAAATACATGATAGTGTCTGCTCTTTTCTACTCATTGCATTTATGTGGCTGAACAAGTATACCAAGTATCAAAGCAATAACATGACTTTGAAATATTTGTGGGTGTATTTTTATATGGTCACAAAGGGGAATAATTCTGTTAAAATCCATGCTAGAGTTATTGGTTTTGGTCAGTGAGCTACAATTATGACCCAAAATACATTTGTAAGGTTTCAAGTGAATACCTTTGGTGGTTGTGGAGACTGAATTTGCATGCATAACCTCAACCAGGAATTTCTAATTTCACAATGGGAATAATTCAGTAAAAATCCATGCTAGAGTTATGGGCCTTGGTCAATGGCCTACAATTATGACTCCAAAGACATCTGTGAAGATCCATGTAAACACCTTTGGTGGATGTAGAGACTGAATGTGCACGCACGAATAATCTTACCCAGAAATATCTAAGTTCAGAAAGGGGAATAATTCAGAAAAAATCCATGCTAAAGTTGTGGGTATTAGTGAGTGGTGTATAATTATGACCCTGAAAGATATGTGTGAAGTTTAAAGTGAATACCTTTGGTGGTTGTGGAAATTGAATTTGCATGCTTAATCTTAACCAGGAATTTCTAAGTTCACAAAGGGGAATAATTCAGTAAAAATCCATGCTAGGGTTATGGGACTTGGTCCGTGAGCTACAATTATGATCCCAAATACATTTGTAAAGTTTCAAGTGAATACCTTAAGTGGTTGTGGAGATATAAGAAGATAGAAAAACTTGCAAGCAAAACCTTAACCTCGAGTGTTTACATCTTTGCTGACGCCAACGCAAGGGTGAGTAGGATAGCTCTAACTATTCTTCAAATAGTTAAAGCTAAAAACAACATCAGAGCAATTTTCATAACATGGCTTAAGATTTGTTTCCTGAGATTGAAAAAACCCCAAAAAACCCCAAAAAACAAGGGTCAGGACTGCCACAAAATACGCCCATCATAGTATGGGGACTCTCAGAAATAGCTCAGAAAACAAGCTACTGTCCATAAATAAGCAAAATAATTCCAAAATCCCATTAGTTAATGAATGTTAATCATAAAAAAAAACTGTTGATACATTTCCATTAATTAACTGCAAGATCTGACAACACCTCTTAGGGTCTAAGGACTAGGGACAAGCAAATTTTCAAGTACGTTGTGTACATCAAGGGCCATAACTTCAAAGTCATTCACATGATAATGCTGGATATCGAACTCATCCAAGATAATGGCATCACAGTTGAATTAAAGAGATGGGCAAACATATTGAAGAGAGCCAACATACATATCAGTATTGTGTCATCAGGGCATACTTAAGTCTTCACTGAATGCTGGATATCAATCATCCGGATATTATGGGCCAAACATGTTGAAAGTTGAAAGATTGGCTACGTATGAAGTTAGGCCTGACATCACAATTCAAGTATTTTGTGTACATCAAGGGCCATAACTTTTAAGTCTTTCACATGATAATGCTGGATATCGAACTCATCCGAGATATTATGGCCATGCACATGTGTGGAAAGTTTGAAAAGGATTGGGCAAACGGTATTGAAGTTAGAGCCCGGACAACAAATGTTCCACGCCCGCCCGCCGTGAGTGTTCACATAATACGCCCCATCTTAAGATGGGCGTATAAAAAACGAAAGAAAAATTTTACAACCCTTACAAGAGTTCCTGTCATAGTGACTTTAATATCCTGAAAATAGGCAATTAAGTGAAATGAATTGTGAAAAGTCTCAGATTTTAAGGTCTCATCTTTCAAAGGTCTCCTTTGCTCTGTCTATGAGGGGTGGTCAAAAAGTTTACTGTAAGTATTATAAAGAATCATATATAAGCGTTTTTTGTTGAAATTTTCAAGCGAATGTGTGATACATGTTTTATAATCAAAATGCTTATTTATGAAGAAGTAATGTTAAGGTAACTTTTAACATTCTAACATAACTGCAGTGTGTCTCAAAAGAAGGCAATGATTCAAACAAATATTGTTTTCGGTAAGTTATCTTGCATGCTATACCACTATAGTGACCAATTATGAAAACTTGTTGACTTGTTGCAGTTGTTCTGATAAATTCTATAAAAAAAAATACCTTGCAGATCATTCTTCACCTATAAAGGGTCAATATCTATTCCACCTTTTTAAAACTGCCATCCCATATGTTTTTATGTTATTATATAAATTGTTTACTTCCTTATTTCAGAGACTTTAGAGAGACTATAGAAGACATAAACAGTTTCTCACAATATTAAATGGTAGCCCAATGGTCAAGATACCACTTATGTTTAATGACCTTATAGAGAAATGTTTACATCTAAAAAATCATAAGATGCTCTTCCTTTTAAATAGAAAATGGTTGTTATAGAAACATTAACACTAAATTACCAGTAAATTAAATATAATGTTTCTTTTAAATGAAAGTTCATATGCAATCTACACGACAGAAAGTTTCATATCAAAGTATTCTGCTGAAATAATAACATATAATTAACTCAAAAACATACTTTGCGCATTTCTTATCTTTTAATGTGATTTATATATGTATGCAAAACATAAAAACAAATCAGCATCAAAAGGTAAAAATTGCCCATGGTTTTTCTGTCTGACCCTCATACACAGCACTGAAAATTAATTCCTTTCATACACTTTCCCCATATTGTGTTTTCTACCACAATCTATGAACTTCATCTATATCTTTTCACTGTAACATCTGTGTCCTCTTAGATTTCATTTCATTTTGATTTTAATCTGATGCTTTTTTTTCTGAGGAGGTGACACCGCATTTCAACTTCAACAAAATAACTTGTTTTTCCGCAATAAATCCTTCACAATCGGAAATGCCAGTTAAACCCTTTATGGTATGTAGCTGCAATTTGACATCTTAGCAAACAGAGCAGACCCGGACTTGACAGGTCTTTTCAGGAGCTGTATGAGGGTCTTCTCTGTTTTCACATACAATATTGTAGCTCAGATTCTACACCGCCTGCATAGCAAAGAAAAAATCCATTCCTTTATATTACAATTTAGAGTTCAGTAAATCAACTGAGGTGAGTAGCAAAGGTACTCAGGTGAGTAGCAAAAAGTGTAAAACCTGATTAGCCTCTTCGTCAATTGCAGACTGATCTGGTTTTAAACAAGAGGGCCAAGATGACCCTTAAGACACTAACCTGGAAAAAAAAACTGCCTTCATTGCCTGTACATGTTACTATATTATAGCAGAGTTGTAATGAGTACATAATCCATGAGATCATTTCAATTCATCAAACCAACCATGCCTGTGGTCAAAATTTGAAGTCAAACTTGGCAAAGAGGCTATAAACATCATCATAAAGCTTGAAAATGATTGCGTAAGAAATAAAGATGCTTGAGTGCGAACAGTGAAATCTGGCATTTTGTAATTCTAAAAGGGCCATAACTCCTGAGATAACTGGTCAATATCGGCCATAATCAAACTAGGCCGAGAAATTATGACTATAATCATTGTCATAAAGTTTAAAGATGATTGCTAAGGAAATGAAGATGCTAGAGTGCAAACAAAGTAAGTGTGGACGTCAAGTGGATGATGGACATTCATTAATCCTAATAGCTCAGGTGAGATAAAAATACTTTTGATCAGCTTAATTTAAGTTTTCCTGTGGTCAAAAGAACAGCAAACAACCTCTCAAGGGTGCAAAAGCTTCTTAATTTATACATGTATGTAGTTTACATAGTTATGCATCATGCCCTAGATATCTTTCTTAAATGTATAATTATATATTTACATAGGTATATAATCATACAATATTGTTAAGGTTGTTAAGGAAAAATAATTTTAGGGCTTGGTGCAAAACTATGTTAACTAGAAAAAAATAAAAAAGCAGTTACAATGGCTTTGCACCATGCACTTTATATGCAAAAAGCTTTTGTCCTTCTAAATCCTATTCAAATTAGAAACCATCAATTCACAATGACAGCTCAATGAAACAGATGATTACAGAAGGAAGTGGTTTACCCAAGGTGATTAAAATAATTAATTGCTTGCATTATACCTTACTCCCATGGTTTTTAAATTATGCATATATAGGCATAACGTGACTAAGGTGACCACAATGATTTCTAGCTGGTGTTCAAAGGGTCACATTGTAATGAATGGCTTAACATTTAGCAAACTGAGAGAGAATCAATACAGTAAAAAGGCTGGATAATGCTTAACCTGAATTATTCAGTTCAGTTACATCAACTGAAACGTTTTAGATTTCATTAACTGTATACACAAGTAAATTGTCAGCACTGATTTGAATGATCAAATATAACATTCATTTGAATCTCATTATGCATGACACAAACACATCTTCTTTCTCATTTTATCTCTTTAATCCCCCCTCAATTTTATCCTCTTTCTGTCCCCTCCCTCATTTAATCCTCTTTATCATCCCCTCCCTAATTTTATCCTCTTTATCATCCCCTCTCTCATTTTATCCTCTTTATTGTCCCCTCCCTCATTTTATCATATTTATTGTTCCCTCCCTCATTTTATCCTCTTTACTGTCCCCTCCCTCATTTTATCCTCTTTATTGTCCCTTCCCTCATTTAATCCTCTTTATAATCTCCTCCCTCATTTTATCCTCTTTACCGTCCCCTCTCTTATTTTATCCTCTTTTTCCCCTCCCTCATTTTATCCTTTTATTCCCTCCCTATTTATCCTCTTTATCATCCCCTCCCTCATTTTATACTCTTTATCATCCCCTTTCTCAATTTATCCTCCTTATTGTTCTCTCCCTCATTTTATCCATTTTGTTGTCCCTCATTTTATCCTCTTTACTGTCCCTTCCCCCATTTTATCATTTTTATCATCCCCTCCTCCATTTGGGGACTCCGTGGCCAAGAGAGTAAAGTTGCTGACTTTAACACTCACTCAGCCCCTCACCGCGTTGGTTCGAATCCCGGCAGGGCCATTCGGTTTTCATGTGAGGAAGCCTTCCAAGCGTCAAGCGACGGTAAACCCGAATAGTCAAGTCCATCCTTCATTTTATCCTTTTTATTGTCCCCTCCCTCATTTTATCCTTTTTATCATCCATTCCCTAATTTTATCCTCTTTATCATCCCCTCTCTCAATTTATCCTCCTTATTATTCTCTCCCTCATTTTATCCTCTTTATTGTCCCTCATTTTATCCTCTTTACTGTCCCTTCCCTCATTTTATCATCTTGATCATCCCCTCCCCCATTTGGGGCCTCCGTGGCCGAGAGTGTTAAAGTTGCTGACTTTAACACTCACTCAGCCCCTCATCGCATGGGTTCGAATCCCGGCAGGGCCATTTGGATTTTCATGTGAGGAAGCCTTCCAAGCGTCAAGTGACGGTAAACCCAAATAGTCAAGTCAAGTCCATTTGATCCTCTCTATTGTCCTAATTTTATCCTCTCTTGCTCTCATTTTATCATCTTTCTCATTTTATCCTCTTTCTCATTCAATCACTCATTTTATCCTTTTGGTTTGTTAATTTTGTTGAGTTGAATGTCCCACAGGCAGTATTTTAGTAATTTAGAGACTTAAGATAGATATAATGCTACCACACTGCAGTATCACATAGGAGATATGTGGCATGTTACCACCAAGTCACATTATCCCGACACCTGGCAAACCAATCCTCTAACTACTATGCATATATGCCTTGGCCAAGCAGGGAGCTACCAGTATGATATAGATTTTAACGACTTTGGTAAATCAGGGTCAGGGATCGAACACACAACCTCCCATTCATGAGGCATTCTTCATCTTTCTTGTCTGCCCTTTCCCTTTTCTTTCCTCTCATTTTATCCCCCTCTCTCTATTTCTCTCTCTCTCTCTTTTGTCTACCTTCCACATTTTCCAACATTTCATCCTGTAACAGAAGATAGGGAGTTCTGTTTATTGATATGGGCATGGTGCTGGCTTATGAGGTTATGCAATGAGAGAACAGGACACTACAACAAACCTGAGTATGACTGGTAATCAAGAGAACCAAGGTGAGGAAGTCTTATCTTGTTTAATAACACCAGTGATAATCAAGTGTGAAGTACTGGAAAAAGTTGAGGAGAGGTCATAATTAATAGTAGAGTATCATCTTCTCATCATAGTGAGGTCCAACTTTGATGTTGAGAGATCAAAGCTGGTATCTTTCTTGTGGCATGTGTATAGACTCTTGAAGATGATAATGGCTAATGCATGCAATCGGTCTCCAAAAGGGTGTAATCAGCCAGTTGAATGTCAAAGGCCTTGGAAAAAGTCACTCATGAAATCAATGTCATGTTTTAGTTGCAGAAATAATGGCAAACATTTGCTTTAAAACACCACTGTTCAAACATAAAATGATAAAATGTCAAAAAATCCAGGTTTCACTGTACAAAATAACCCTTTACCTCATGAATATTCATGAAGACTTATTTAACATTAATGCACTGAACTTCAAATTGTTTATAAAACCATGGATTTACTTTGCAATGCAGATTTTGTACAATCTAACCTTCATTATTGTATGCTCTATTTGTCAAGGCATCTGAAATCGTTTATACAATATAAGGGGTTAATTCAAACAAAAAGAAAACTCAATGTTTGATGTTGAAGCAGTATAGCTGCACTGACGTTTTTTTTCTAAAATGTAAAACAACAACACATGACAACACCACACATATGACTAATTCCAAAGAAAACAACAACGCAGTAAAAACATCTTTCTATAATTATCTACATGTATCTAGATAAGGAAATGCTTGAGTTTCCACAACTATAATTCAAACAATAATATCAAAATGAAACCAAGCTGTTCGTGCTTTTTAATAACAAGACTCAGAAAGGTAGGACTAGAACTCATTGAAAAATTAAGTTTCGTCTATTCTCAAAGCAAATCAACATTTCATACAAAAGCTGAAATTTGTTCCTTCTAGTTTTTCAAGGTTGTCATATGAATCACGTTGCTTATTAAATGGTGATAAATAAAAGAACAATGTGTAGGCTGATTTGCATGATGGCTTTTGTTAAGTAGCTGACAAATTTATCACTTGAAACCAGTTTTGAAAACATCATAAGGAGAATGAACTCTCCAAGTCATTTATCAAACAATTTGTAAGTTGACTGGTTTTCCGTCTCATTAGTTAGAAAATAAGAGCAATTTATTAACCTCAAAGTTACATTTTTGAAACAAAAAAAAGAAGAAAATAAAATGACAAGTAGGAATGATGAAACATATTATTGGTGTTGCTATACAGTATACGAGACAATGAGTAACCTTAATGGTTTGGTCGTTTGTATACAGGAATGACTTATCGGTACCTAAATATTTACTTAAGATTTAAATCAAATTCTTGCATAATTACTGGTATCAGGAATTAAATACAAGTAAACATTGTTTCTAAAACACCTGGACAGTATGAACATTTAACAATGTTGTGAGACTGTAACAGAGAAAAGAATGAATGTTGTTGTTTTTTCTCTCCCTTCCTTTCTTTCATCTTTAAATTTCAGGTCTTAAAATAGACATCTTACAAGTGGGAAGCTGAAAATAGCCCCCAGTTTAAATGTTAGGTAAAACATGAACTGAACGCTGATACATATGCTGACAAGTGGAGGAAGGATCCATGATTTCATGCTCTGAACGACATTGACAATGTCTACACACGACAGAGACACATGCTGATGGTTACCTATCTAGCTGACTCATCAGGTTACCTATCTAGCTGACTCATCAGGTTACCTATCTAGCTGACTCATCAGGACACTGTAATGTAGGTTGACAGTGGATCAATCAGACAATCACATCTGTACTTCACATACCTACCTTTGATGTCTATACAACTCACAAATGTCTCTCACCCCATTCCTCTCTCTCTCCAGATCCTGAACAAATGTCTCTCCCCCACCTCCTCACACTCTCTCTCCCTTTTTCTAACTTTCTTTTAAATACCACCTCAATACTCCAGAATGTACTTCATCATTCTTGTTTGTTTAATACCTGAATATTCATTTAACCCTTTCCCTCATAGAGGAAACCATGAAAAGACCTAAGCAAACAGCATAAAACCAGATCAGCCTGCGAGTAACTCGCAGGCTGATCAGGTTTTATGCTGTTTGCTGCTCCTTGGTGGTCTGGAAATGAGGATTTTGTAATTAAATTTGGTAAGATTTAACTGTGGTTTTCTGCAGATAAGGTTTTATGTGGTACCTATTGAGTGCGTCAAAATGAGTCTATATGAGGGAAAGGGTCAAAATGAGTCTATATGAGGGAAAGGGTTAATACATACTAATAATAGGTATGGGAAACATACTATGCCAACTTAATCATTTACTATCTTTTTTATAAATCAAGAATGATGGAATGCATCCTACTATATTTAAGGTTTTAGGTATTACTTATATTAACACCAAATGGGGTTGGTGTAATTCTAGCCTGATCTTTCACAGAAATCCAGTTCTGACATCAATACCTTCTGGCCCTTATGTTACTTTTACAAACTACAGATTCCAAGGATACTTGATACTGTACCATTAGTCTAATATTATACACTTCAAATGATGTGTAGTTAACACTCTGATGTTAATATCAAATGATAGGTGTTAACATGAAAGGAAAGAGAACTTCAAACACTATAAAGATTAGGTTGGATTTCTGTTTCAAAGAAATAAACAGTCCCCATAGGCAATCCAAAATGGACATAGACGTGATACCTTAACCTTTTACTGCATGAAAATTACTCAGGAAATGACATAAGCAGCCATTAGTGAACAAATACAAGTCAGCCTGTGTTATACTTGAAGACTGACTATACTTTCATTATCACTTGGTACTTACTCATCAATAATATGGTATCAACATTGTAAAACCGGTGCACTATGAGAACTCCTTTAATCTGACCTGGCTTTATCAGACATGGACCATGTATTTCTGAGGTTACACCACTTAAAGCTTACCCTGTTCAACATGGCCACCTGTCTCTCCAGCTCTGCTATCCGTCGATCTTTCTCTTCCAGCACTCTTTGTAGACGACGATTCTCATCTCGCTCACGCTCCAGATCCTAAACAAATGTCCATAGAACAATCATCATTATCATATATCAGTTGGAGACAGAACTGACAATCTATTAATAATCTTGGCCAAAAAAGGTGCCAGCATGGTACACTGTAATGTAAAATCATTGATTTTTCCAGGAACTAATATGATGGATCTAGCCACAAATATTATTTCCATAAAAAATTGTCATTTAAGAGACCTTAATTTTTCTAAAACAAAATCAACACTTATATGGACCCATGAAACTGGCTTTAACACAGATGCAACACAATTTAATGTCAATAAGAAATAACTATTTTACAGTTTGATACATGAATAGAAACTAATGACCTTTTCCTCTTTTGCCATGATAAATTTTCTTGACACTCATTCTTTGAGTTATGAACTAGACTATACCTACAGTATATCTTCAAGCTTTCACAATTCAATGCTAGGATTTGAGTATACATGAAATTCAATATGAATCAAATCTAAATGTAAGAAAGGGCCATAAAAAATAATTAAACTTTCTTCAATGATATATGCAAATGTACATAAAACAAAATATAAAGAAGATTTTATGAATAAAGCTGATAAGGATAATGTGAGGAGGCAGTGAAAATGTTCCTTGGTTATACATCCACAGGTTTTTAACTTGAATTCACAACTTTTGATTTTCTGTTATATTTCTCAGCCAATGTAGGTAAACATAATTTGATTTACTACAACAAAATATTTCATGTGACATTACATGACAAAGAAATGCGATGTCAAGTGACATCATTTAAATTTTTGTTCGTACTATTCATTTTTTTTCTTCTTCCTGAAATGTTTAAATTTAATAAATAAATTTTGGAGAACTATTTTCATTTATTTTTCTTCTTGGGTATTCAAAGCAGATATCTCTACATTAAGAATGTACAAGGATTATTTCTTGGGTCAGTAAAACAATGGGCGGAGTTAAAAGAGCAGCTTCAAACTTTATAGTATGTACAAATACTAAATGTAAAACTTTATTAACTTCATCAAACATGAATGTTTTATAGTGTTTAATGATATCATCAAGAAATAAAAGGATTGAACTGCAAATTTTGTTGTTCCTCAGTGTGTGAACTACAGTGGGGCTGTTCATAGTGGTTAGTCAATGAACCATGAAATCAAAATTAGAAGTTCAATCCTTCGATGAGGGTGAGAAGCATTCAAGACCAGGAGGGATATGCAACTTCATTCAAAAATGTCATATTGTACATTCATCTAACTTTAAAGAAACTTGAACTGTCCTAAAATGTATGTTATTTTGTGCTCTGGCACCAACAAACTGAGATATAGGCAAAACCCTCAACTTTACCAACTAGAAAAAGATATAGGCTACACCCTTACCTTCACCAACAAGCAAAGATATAGGCTACACCCTTACCTTCACCAACCAAAGATATAGGCTAAACCCTCACCTTCTCAAGCTTTTTTACTGCTGGATCCTCTTCCCTATTGTCTCTTGTGATAAGAGAAGAGGCAAATGTTTGGCCCAACGGTCCGCGTACCCCACCCACTTCTCGATCGTGAAACCGCGACCTGTAGCCGTGAGATTCATCCACTTTCTCCTGAACCTGATAGCGCGCCAGTACACTGGCCACAGGCCGGGCTGACTCTCGTACAACATTCTGATTGGCTGTCCTTGAAGATTTGGGAGACTTAGGTGATTTGGGGTGACTAGGATATGTTGTTTTCTCAGACTCACTATACATATCGTTGGTAGGATATCGTGACAGAACAGGGTACTGGTTAGCCATCGACACACTGGCAGGTTTTTGGTCCATCTCACTCTGGGACACAATAGGTCTGAAGGGCTGGCTGTAATCTGAGGCATACTTTGCCTGGTTGTTGTATGTCCTTGCTGGGATTCTTGGCACCGATTCACTGGAAGCTGATTGGTCAATCAAAGTCAAATTGGAATCTGATTGGCTAACAGTGCTATCATAATCCTGGTTGTCTTCAAGATCTGCTTCCAGGTCTGAGGGACTGTAACACGGTATATATTAAAGAGATTGAACCTGTTAAAATTTACACGACGGATTCATTATAATGGGCTCCATCATGATACAATCGCCATTATGAAGCTGTCTAAAATTCAATTATCAGCATGCCATTAAAACATACAGGGAAAATATTGAAACATTAAACTCTTTTATGCTTCCTAAACTGGTAAACCATCCTGTTGTTGGGATAGATTCTGTCAGGACAAGAAAACAATCTATAAGAGTATTGTCTAATTCAAAGTGCCTTCCTTGGGTGATAATCAGGACTTGTATAGAATCTTTCATTCTTCCAACCCTTTCCCTCATAGAGGACACCATGAAAAGACCTATGCGAACAGCATAAAACCAGATCAGCCTGCGAGTAACTCGCAGGCTGATCAGGTTTTATGCTGTTCACTGCTCCTCAGTGGTCTGGAAATGAGTATTTTGTAATTAAATTTGGTAAGGTTTAACTGTGGTTTTCTGCAGATCAGGCTTTATGTGGTACCTACTGAGTGCGTCAAAATGAGTCTATATGAGGGAAAGGGTTATGTCATAATGAGGGCTTTGTGCAAAACTACTGTAACCACATAAAAATAAAGAAGCAGTTACAGCAGTACTGACAGCACTAAGCCCTCAAATTGAATATTTATGTATAAATCTATGACTTAATGAACGGCTGTGCAGACTGTGTAGAATTTGAGCTACAATATTGTACAATATTGTATGAGCAAACAGATCTGACCCTGATCAGACAGCTCCTGGAGGGAACTGTGTGTGATTTGGGTCTGCTCTGTTTTCCAAGGCATCAAAACATGTGAGTAAGAGGTATAGGGTTCTATAAACTATTTACACCATGCTTTATCACTGGAGAACAAGAACAAGTTTAAAGCATTTGAAACCAGAATAGGTTTAGTGTTAACAATCACACCGCAGACACACTGTTGAGAAGCTTACAGTATCAGCCTGATAGACCTGCTACTGATCTGTAAGCTGATCTGATTAAATTGAAGGTGATTATTTCCCCAGCAGTCTGAAGGGTGAAGCTGTGAAGGGTGATCAAGTGCAGTTCCCCAATAGACTCTTCTTTTTTTTTAAAACACTTGAGGGCGGGTTTTTTCTTTTGCCTTTCTTTCTGGTTGCTTTACTGATCATGTATAGAAAAAAATAACAACTATCTTTCTACCCATTGATAAGATTGTGGAAAGAGCAAACCAACAATTGTTTTAATGATGGTCCAAGTAGATTTTGAAAATTTAAGCTATCAGTCAACAGAGAAAAGGGCTAAAATGATGTCATAGATTTTAACAACTCACCTTTTGTTTCTTCTGCCAACAAAACCTTTTGCACTCTGTAAATATAAATAGAATTCATTGAGGTCGTAATGACATGTGTCATGTAACTAAATCATGCTCTCTCATAAATAAGGATTTTATTTCCTAAACAACTGCATATAACAAGATATAAATAATTCATATTATATTATCTTACAGAGAAATTAATGAGAGAGATGCCATTATCTTCCTTTCTAATTTTCAAATGTCACTTTGACCCCAAGACTTGCATGATTCAGAAAGTCCATGAGAAAAAAAAAGTATCCTTTAAAACAAGAATGGTGGAAATTAAAATCAATTATAGACAAGAAAGTCAGTAGAACTGACAGATGCTCCCCGAAGAACGTCATTGTTACAAATAAGGCCTTGGTCAATGGGTGGGAGGATATGTTGAAATCCCCATTCCTAAATCATATCTATTCTCATCAGATGAGATGTTTTACCAACTCTAATTTGGAGACTTAGTAACAGTTTACTATTTAATATGATAATACGTGTTACTCATCAGATCTTTCATTGATTTTTTTTAAGTTTTTATACTACTAAAAATTAAGTCATACATTTCAATGTGTGCTCATATCAAAGAGGTTAACCAACACTCTTGACATATGACTGGATATTTGAAATAGTGTATAATGGCCTAAACAACAATTAGCTGACATGATTATGATTGACATTTCTAGCATATTGAATTTTGTGGGGTTTTGTTTAAATGATATCTCCTGTTAAATTAGGCAAATGACATGAATATTAGTCAACAACATGGTAGTAGGGGCCATAACTCTCTTAAAAATTGAGGAACCAGGTCACGTCGACGATATGCGTATCTACTCTTGGTAATAAAGCTTCCCATTAAGTTTCGTTGAATTCAAGCCATTAGTTCCTGAGAAATAGCCCAGACAAGAATCATGCAATATGTACTATAGGCCGAAAAGTCAATGGGATATAACTCTGTGAAAAATTGAGGAACCAGGTCACGCTGACGATATGCGTATCTACTCTTGGTGATAAAGCTTCCCATAAAGTTTTGTTGAATTCAAGCCATTAGTTCCTGAGAAATAACCCGGAAAAGAATCATGCAATATGTACTATAGGCCAAAAAGTCAAGGGGCCATAACTCTGTGAAAAATTGAGGAACCAGGTCACGCGGACGATATGCGTATGTACTCTTGGTGATAAAGCTTCCCATAAAGTTTTGTTGAATTCAAGCCATTAGTTTCTGAGAAATAGCCCGGACAAGAATCATGCAATATGTACTATAGGCCAAAAAGTCAAGGGGCCTTAACTCTGTGAAAAATTTAGGAATCGGGTCATGCTGACGATATGCGCATCTCCTCTTGGTAATAAAGCTTCCCATAAAGTTTCGTTGAATTCAAGCCATTAGTTCCTGAGAAATAGCCCGGACAAGAATCATGCAATATGTACTATAGGCCGAAAAGTCAATGGGCCATAACTCTCTTAAAAATTGAGGAACCAGGTCACGCCGATGATATGCGTATCTACTCTTGGTGATAAAGCTTCCCATAAAGTTTCGTTGAAATCAAGCCATTAATTCCTGAGAAATAGCCCGGACAAGAATCATGCAATATGAACTATAGGCCAAAAAGTCAAGGGGCCTTAACTCTGTGAAAAATTTAGGAATCGGGTCATGCTGACGATATGCGCATCTCCTCTTGGTAATAAAGCTTCCCATAAAGTTTCGTTGAATTCAAGCCATTAGTTCCTGAGAAATAGCCCGGACAAGAATCATGCAATATCTACTATAGGCCGAAAAGTCAATGGGCCATAACTCTGTGAAAAATTTAGGAATCGGGTCATGCTGACGATATGCGCATCTCCTCTTGGTAATAAAGCTTCCCATAAAGTTTCGTTGAATTCAAGCCATTAGTTCCTGAGAAATAGTCCGGACAAGGAAAGTGTGACGGACGAACGGACGGACGGACGGACGGACGAAGCGGCGACTATATGCGTCACCTTCGGTGAGCATAAAAAAACAAGAGCTGTCAGAGGACAGCACGCTCAACTATTCAAAATGCTTATTGGTAAATCAAATGAAATCTATTTCAATTCTTGCCCTTCACATACCCTGTACATATTAATAGTCAAAAATAATATACCTTAATAGTCTGATACCCCTTAATATTTTGATGTCTAAAATCAATCCCATGCCTAGTTACTGAACATAAGCACAATAACACTGTGTATGAAAAACTTTAACCAAAAATCCAAGTTAGAAAAGGGCCAAAATTTGTACAAAATTCAGTCCAAAAGTTATTCTCCTTAGTTTTCTGATGCCCCTGAAGATACTCCTTAACTTTCTAGTCAATTCCACTAACAATTTCTGAGATATAAGCTGGATAGTACCTTGCATGCAAAACTTTAACCAAAATTTTTAAGTTAAAAAGGGGCCATAATTTGTAACATACTCTATCAAGAGTTATCTACCATGAAAGTATGATACCCCTAAAATATTAAAGATGTTTCAAATCAATCCCCGGATACTGAGATATTAGCATGAAAGTACTTGCATGCAAAACTTTAACCAAAATTTTTAAGTTAAAAAGGGGCAGTAATTTGTAACATATTCCATCAAGAGTTATCTACCATGAAAGTATGATACCCCTAAACATATTAAAGATGTTTAAAATCAATCGCATGCTTGGATACTGAGATATAAGCATGAGAGTATCTTGCATGCAAAACTTTAACCAAAATTTCTAAAAAAAGGGGCCAATTTCTTGGTTGTATGATGCCCCTAAACATATTCATAAACTTTCAAGTCAATACCATGAATAATTATTAAGATACAAACTAGATAGTAGCTTGCAAATTTTCTATTGCATGCAAAACTTTAACCAAAATTTCTAAGTTAAAAAGGGGCCATAATTCATATAAAATTCAGTCAAGAGTTATCTACCTTGGTTGTCTAATGCCCCTGAACATATTTATAAACTTTCAAGTCAATACCATAAACGGTTATTGAGATATAAGGTTGATAGTAATTTGCACGCAAAACTTTAACCAAAAGCTGCAACGCCAACGTTGACGCCGACGCAAGGGCGACTACAATAGCTCTCATATTCTTCGAATAGTCGAGCTAAATATGAGAAAAAAAGGACCTTTTCAGGTATTTAATGAATTCACAAGCCCATATTCGGAGAGTACATTCCAACCCTCTCCAACTTATTATTCAAACACCATGTGCTAATAGATATTCTTCTGTGTTCCTAATCCCTCTTCTTATTTATATACCAACTTAATCTGTATTATTCAAATTCAAGTTTTACGATTCCATGTACATGGAATCATTTGAATGTTTTGAATGATGCTAACAGTTTCCACTGATTTTACAAAGTTGTTGACAGCGCTTATCAGCATCATTTTGAAAACAAACTATAAATATGTCAACTGGAGAGAGATGCTCACAGTGTGCCTTTTCACTTAATCAGGGGCCACAACTCTGACTTGACTATAACAATGAATTTCAAAACAAAATCACAGGTTCACAATTTCCAATGCTGGTAGAAATGAAAATAGAAAGGGCTAATGTTCATGAAACATTGTAATTAGACACTGCTAATTCAGGTGTGAGATTGCTAACTGAATGATTTTGATGTTGACAATTGATTCCATGTAGTACATTGTAGGTGTAGCATCTGTTTATAATATACAATGATTGACCATGAATGATGCATGTAAACTGTAGATTCCAGTTAAAATAACAGAGACTTAAAGAAGGCAGGGTAAAGCTTATGAGTTTCCATAGCAACAGTCTTGACTGGGTAATAACACTGAACATGCATGAGACAAAGGGTAATGATCTCAGCAATTTAACCTAGAACTATCACTATAGGTGTTTAACCCTTTCCCTCATAGAGGACACCATGAAAAGACCTATGCGAACAGCATAAAACCAGATCAGCCTGCGAGATCAGGTTTTATGCTGTTCGCTGCTCCTCAGTGGTCTGGAAATGAGGATTTTGTAATTAAATTTGGTAAGGTTTAACTGTGGTTTCCTGCAGAACAGGCTTTGTGTGGTACCTATTGAGTGCGTCAAAATGAGTCTATATGAGGGAAAGGGTTAAAACTCCTCCATCCACCCTAGTCTTCAGGTAGGGGGACGTGCCAAGAGTGATTCCTATATAGACCCATCTCTGTGAAGCAGGAGTGATATTATCACATAACATTACTGGAACTGGCTAGAGTAAAAGGGCTTACAATGATGTAAATCCGTAGAAATTGCACAAACATGTTGGGTATTTTAAACATTGCGTGTATTTATGTATACATGAAATTCATGAAAATGTTAATCTTGTGTATCAAATTGTTGGTTAATAAAATGTTGAGACACTAAATTGAAAGCTACAAGGTGATTAATACACTACGCTTGAGCGCTTGGCACTACAGTATATTGTTCGCAGAGTTGTGGAGCTAAATGACTGTATGATATGCATAGGCATTTCAAGCTTTCAACTTGACACTCTTAACAGTTGGGTGGTAGAATTCCTGAGGGGCAGCATGATGGGGGTTTACTGTAATATATTTTACAGGATAAGTCTCAGTCTATGATGAGAAGTTACATGTGATGAAAATATTTCCATATACATAGAAGGTCTTCATTCTTGGAGCATGGAGAATGTTTGTATCAGACAACTATGAACAGGAGATACTCACAAATGAAAGCTGACAACTGAAATTGAAGATTAAAGTTTTGTATTAGTAAGTGAAACTATAGCTGTCTATGAAAAGTATTAATACTTGATTAATAATTCCGCCATGAACAGGTATTGACATGTTACTGTAAAACAGCAAATCAGGTGACATAGGACAGTGTGCAGGATTCAAATATAGCTTCTTATATATGGACCTAAAGGATAATTCCCTGCAGAGCTTTCTAAGCGAAAGGGTTAATTATCATACATATTTAGACAATGGTTCCCAGAGTAGAATAGGTTAGCTGCCTTTACCTACTGCTAGCAACTCTAGCAATGTCTTCTTGAACAATATCTATATTCAATGAGTCCTTGCTATTCAGTTTAGCCCATTTATTAATGCAAATTACTAAAATACATACACTGGAGTATATAAACATTATGAGAGTATCCCAATTCACAGGATTCACAAGTATGTATGAAAAATCAATATAACAATAATGAAATTCTACATACATGTGCATCAAGCCTCCAGCCTATTTTGATGCAAATTAACCCATTACTTCATGAATATTCATGAATAAATTAATGACTTCATGAATATAAATTAACTGAACTTTAAATGGTATATGAAACAGTGGATTTTTCTTTGTTCTGCAGACTGTGTAGAATTTGAGCTACACTATTGTATGAGCAAACAGAGGAGACCCTGATCAGACAGCTCCTATATGAGCTGTCTGATCTGGGTCTGTACTGTTTGCCAATGCGTCAAAATAAGTCTATATGAATTAAAGGGTTAAGCAGTTTACAAAAGGTCCTCTAACTAGATGATAAAAATTTACATGAATTCATGGGCTTATATGTATTCATCACTCAGGTTTATATGAATTTGTGCAGAGAAAGAATGAAAATCTTAATTTAGTGTAACACAATGTAAAGGACAAAGGACATATTCTTTAGGTATCCTTTATATTTGACCAATTCCACTAAAAATTGCATTAACGAAAAAAGAGGCTTCTCATGTAATGTGACCTACAATTACTGAGAAACAAAAACTTTACCAACATTAACGAGGGAGAGTAGATAACTTTTTTTTCTCCTTAATTTCTACTGGTCATCTGTGAACAAGCAACTTTAAAGCTCTAAACCCCTTTTTTTTCTCTCCCCTCTATCCAAATAATTGTTTGAATTAAGTATCTTTAGATATACTAATCACGTAAGTTTGTCATAAGATATTAAATTCTGAAAGTGCCAACTAATGTTTATCAGTAGCATGTATGAGGTAAGGTCTTCTATATGTTCACACCTTCAGGGTCCTCACTAGTCCTGGACTCCAATTAAAGATTTAATTGAACATTTTGTAGTTCATCAGGGTATGAACAACATTGCAACTGTTCAAAGGACTTCAACACTTTGGACAGCCCCAATGTAATTTGGATCCCCGCTTAATCATCAAATTAGGCAATTCAATCCTTGTAAGTACATCACCACTGCATTCTTTAACAATATTACATTTTATTCCCTTTATCATGATAACTTAAAGTAGATTTGTTGTTATGACATTTGGTTGTCAATTTTATATAAACAACATGTCTACTATTTCCTTTGAAAAGACAACACATATGCTGAAAATAGTTCCTTGATATCAGCTTATATCTTTATTTATATCTAATTCTATTTCAACATTAAAATTCCCAAATCCTTCATCCACATTTAATGTAGAGTTATTTAATTAGATCGTCTGCAAGATTTTGGAAAGGTGCCATAATGTTTACTATAATTTGTAGACTTTTATAAAAGTGCTTGTAGTAAAACAAACCACCCCTTATGTATTCTTCCGCTCAATGAAAGTCTGTTATGGGTGTGGTTTATCATGATAATTATATTTGCTGTGTATTTAGACATTATTAAAGAATACAGTTCAAATGTAAATAATAATTGTAAAAACGGCTCCTGTTTTTCTGAGCCTATCATCTGACTATATGGAAAGACTCAAGCTTTCTGGAGAATCTTAGTTCAGGCCTCCAACTTCCAGTGTCCCAGTGAGAACCCTGACCCTTCACCTGTGTTATAGTTTAGCATCATCTCACGCCTTACCACAGGTTTTTCCAAGTCCGCTGGCATTAAAGACAGGGACTGGAATTGATGAATCCTACGTTTAACCTGCTAAAACAAGAATCAAATAACATTCTTCATTTTATCTAAAGGTTTGAAATAAGCAAGACTGGAGACAAAATACACTTTTTCTTTTCTACAAATATGGGGAGTTTTTATTCCCTTAAATCAGCAGTCTATGATTTATATTTAGAATCAAATTTAGATCCATGACCATTTGAATCTGCATGATATGACAAAGAACTACATTCAAATTTTCACCACAAAGTTGAAACATGGGTGTATAAGTAATAATACGAGGGCGAGTCAATAAATAACCAGCCTAACCTATTTCTGGTTGAGATCTACCTCTTCTTTTTCAATATAATTTCCCTCCAGGGCTATTCACTTGGACCAACGGTGTTCAAGTGCCATCAGCCCAGAAGTGAAGAAGTCAGGAACCACTCCTCAACTGCCGCCACAACTTCTTCGTCAGACCGGAAATGACGTCAACGTATATCCTTTTTCAAATTTGGAAAAAGGAAGAAGTCGCTAGGAGCCAGGTCTGGTGAGTAGGCAGGGTGCGGTATTAATTCATACCCATTTCGCTCCACAGCATCCATTGCAACTTTACAAGTGTGGACTCTTGCATTGTCCTGTTGCAGCAAAACACCTTTGGAGAGTTTACCAAGGCATTTCAAGTTTGCATAGTATGCTCCGGTTAATGTACTTCTCTTGGGTAAAATGTCCAACAAAATGACGCCCTTTGTGTCCCAAAACACGGTGGCCATCACTTTGCCAGTAGATGGTTGAGTCTTGAACTTCTATGGCCTTGGGGATCCCGGCCCTACCCACTGACGACTCTGGGCTTTATTTTCTGATTCATACGAGTAATAATGCACCCAAGTCTCATCCACAGTAACTAGACGCAAAAGGAATCTTTTGACCTCAAACGCTGTAATGGGCTGTAAGCTTGCGCATCCGTAAACGATCATGCAAGATTGTTGAAACAGTACCATGTGAAATGCCTAATACCTGTGCTATTTCTTCAACCTGACTTCATCTATCTGATTATACCAGATCTCTGACTTTATTACACATTTCTTCGTCGGTGGCATCAACTGGGCATCCAGACCTGGCTTCATCTTCTAAAGACATTCTACCGTGTTTAAACTCCCCAACCCAGAATTTAACTTTAGAATAAGATGGTGCAGAAGACCCATACACATCAACTAACTCAGCATGTATGTCCTTACCAGTTTTACCTTTTAAATGCAAGTACCGAATTACAGCATGGTACTCCACTTTTGATGAAAAGCTTGCTTTTACATCACTAGCCATGTTTGACATTCAATATCTGACAAACAAATGACTGTATACATGTGTAGTTTTGTAAACAGGTAAAGTACATGTATTGAAACAATGTGTGAAAATCGTGGATGTCTCGGTTGATCGGAGATGTCATAGGCTGGTTATTTATTGACTCGCCCTCGTAGTTCACATGACATGTTTTTGTAACTGTAACTAATACATAAACAACTCATGACAGTAACTAATACTTGAACATCGTACAATAGTAACTACATATAATACATAAACAACTCATGACAGTAACTACTACAGTTCCATACCTCAGATGGCGTCTGTGGATTATCATCGTCTATCACCTCGTTGTAAGCTGTATTCCGTTTGGCTTCAGACAGCACCTTTTCTTCATCCAGATCATCATCTAAGGAATCCCCTGTACTCTGGAATGATGCAATTAATCTAAGGTCTTTAATTTGAAAACTTATCTCCAAACTCCCCCTTCCAGAAGGGGATACCCCACATCCCCTACTCTCCGTGTGCCCCTTTGGGCCCTTTCAAAATCCTGGCTGGAGCACTATTTGTAAGTGCTTAGTTTACATTGAACATCTTCTATCAAACTAAAGAATGTAATTAAAGAGCAGTTACAAATAAAGCCTAATTTATTCAATTGACTTCGAACACCTTTAAACCATATCAGGTAATATTTTAATTGGCCTTATTTTGATATCTTTTTAACAACTTCTTATACACAAAACAAATACATTCCAACTAGATAATTGAAGCAGTCATTTTTTTTTGCCTAATTAATTTTTTTTGCATTAATTAAAAAAAAGAAAGTCATGGCTCACATCGTATCACAAATGGGTTCACATCATCTCATGAAAGGGTAAAACAGTTCACATCAGATTGTAGGGTCCAAACATAAGCCCCATTCCCAATGAAAATTGATAATATTTTTCACAATCGGCAAAAAAAAAAATTCCCAAAATGAGCAGAAAAAAAAACCTGACTGCGGTTCACAATTTTCCATGGTTTACACAGGCCATAATTCACGTTGTACGTTATTCATCTTTTCTAGATAAGTGTAGAAAGTAAGAAGTGTAAACTCCAAACAATGTGAAGGTAAACGAATTTTATTTAAACCAACGTTTCAATCCACATCTAAGGATCTTCATCAGGGTTACATGTCATTCATTTTTGGTACTGAAGTAGTCAAATGGATGTATTCTACCTTTTATCTTTTCTAGCCTGAACAACCAAAGGCTGACTATAGCGGGATTAAGATGACACAGTACATGCACTAAATAGCATGAAGTTGTATGGCTTTATGTTGGGTGGCTTGATAGATTATGGGTAGAGTCAAGCACAGTTTGTGCATGCATGGCACTGAGTTTGGAAAAAAAAGAGCTCACATGCCTTTTTTCAGATGTTGGGAAAGGCCCGGGCCTTAATATCATATTTTGGGGAAAATATGATTTTTTTCATTGAGGAAAGAAAAATCCTGGAATAGGATGCATATCTGGGGAAAACTGTGTGAATTTAAAGAATTTTTCAGGAGAATGCACCTATGAGTGGCCCCTGATAAAGATGGAAAAAAAGCCTTGGTTCCAGATAAATTTCAGCTATTATGAAAACCAGAAAAGGGCTGGCGGCGGTTGTGTTTGGCAATAGCATAGGCCATGTTAAAAAGCCGAGCACATCTGTCAATCTCCACGCTTTCAACTTGGCAAAGGCTTTGCCAATAGATCCAGTCATAGTTTTGGGTTTTGACTCAACTTTTGATAAACATGCTATTCGTTTAGCTCATGTGTAATAAGGGTATCTTTCCTATCCACCCTTTTGAAGAAGAACAATGCTGAAGATTTTAATCAGCAGGTTGGGAAAGCTCAGCTGTCTACACTCCGTACAGAAAACTGCATCAATGTCGTCTGCATTAGCCAAGTTGCTGTAATGATTGCTTGCGTTTTTTTTGTTTGTTTTTTTCGGCGTAGCTGTATAATTTCGATTTCAACTCGCAACTTAAACCAATCAAATGTACGCTAACAGCGGTAAATAATTCTAAGCTGAATAAAAGGACTCCTGTTATTGGTTAACGCATCGTTATGGACTATAAAATTACTGTAAATAAGGGGTGCAGCTTGTATATATCATTCAGCTTGGTGTTTTTACTTTTCTTTTTGATGTAAACATGAAAGTGATTTCAGTAAGTTAAATACAATCCTTTTCCATCAATTGAGGAATGCTACTTTGTGAAAATGATTTAAAACAACAAAAAAGAATCCACCGTGTTATGACATGAAACCCCTTAATTACTATGTATATTGAATTCTTCCAGCCTGCCGAGATGCTCTCATTGAAAATTAATTCGCCAAAACCAAAACAACTAATAACGCTTTTATATCATAATTGTCATTGAAAAAATATCAAACAAGCCTATTTTAAAATAGTATATTTCATAGAAAAAATACTGAACTATTTCTAGAGCGTACTAAATTTGTTGTGCGTCGGTCTTTCGCGCACTTTTCCTGGGAATGTTCTAGAAGACTGGAAATCTCGTTTTTCTTTCATCCTACGCCGAATATCTTTTTTAAAGATATTTCTTGTTCATATTTATGATCTCTTCGATTTACGTTTATTTTGGGTATTGCTGGGCTGGGCTTGCCCAGACTAACTGCTAATTACAAATGGATCCATTTTAATGTGAGACAAACAGAAACACACCATCCCTGGTGTCAGAGTGGTAAAAGCGTCCACCTTGGGAGCGGGAGGTCGTGGGTTTGATCCCCAGCCGCGACATACCAAAGACGTAAAAAATGGTACTGTTATAGCTCCCTTGCTTGGCACTCAGCATCTTAGGGTAGTTTAAGGACTTGATGGCTCGGTGTCAGGATAATGTGGCTGGGTGTGGTATCATGCCATATGTCTACAGCGTGATACTGCAGTGTGGCAGCACTATGTTTGTCTCAAGTAGACATCATCTCCAAATGACTGAAATACTGTTGGTGGGACATTAAACCCAACAAACAAACAAAAACATTGCTGCTTACAAAGGACAACTGATGCGCTCAATTTCCTCCCTTTGTTTTGGCTTGGTAAGTAACTGTTGTCTGTAAAAAGACTGTTTAAATGCTGCTATCTGTGTACCAGACCATATACATTTCAGAACCTTTTAACGCAAATATTACAATATCATACACATGCATTAGTAAAAAAATTCAACATAATGAATAAAATACGAAAGCCAGAACTCAATCTCAGAACAGATGCATTCTGTTTGACAATCGAGCGCTCCCATCTGCAGTGCATGATACTGGGTATTTCCCAGGATGACGTCATTCAGAGGCTAATTTCGCAAACATTTGCAGTTTGTTAAGGGATCATCCAGTTTTTCTCATGGTATTGTTATCATGTATTGAAATTACTTTATCTAGATCAGTTTAATATGGAAATGTTTACTTGTCTTCTGACAAGTTGAGCTTAAAAAGTTACTTGTTCAGCTGTAACTTTTCCTGTGTCGGACAAATTGGGCATAGGATTTCCGCACTTACAATTTAGAAATTTATCCTAGTTGATAAACTTTCAGAGTATACACAAAAAGAATTTGGAATTATATAACATGATAACCAGTCTGTCTCAAGGCATCATTATAGTAAATAAAACTCATACAAACATAGATGATCTAAATGCTAAAGTATTACCTTCAGATATACCGATCCTAATAGGAACATGATAATAAAAACAAAAATATATCTGACAAATTTCATCTAGGTGCACCTTAATTTTCAGGGTAACTTATTTGAAGAAAAAAAAATCACTTATATATAAGGCAGTTTATAGAGGGGGTGCAACTTATATAATGATATATAGGTTTTCAGGGTTTTTTTTTCATCTCTAACATGAAATTTTCTGGTATACAATGTCCAAAAATGGATACATATACTGAAAGCCAATTTATATGATAATATCCCATGAAGTCTATAGAAATTAAAATGTATAATAAACAATAAAATTATTGCTTTTGTGTATTATCTACTTATAAATTTTATGATAAAAGATCGCAAGAAAGTGAAGCAACATGATGGGAGCCATTTTTGATACAAATAATTTTTATTTACAAGACCTTATGATGTACATATAGGTGGTAACTGTTACATGATGTTGGTTAGTTGAAGAATTTTTTATTTGACAGGTGACATTGGTCCCCAATATCTTATTTTGATTGCGGGGACAAAGTTGAATATACCGGTAATTTTATGCCCTGTAAATAAAATGGCTCACTGTATACCGGTAGTTACCCTCTGTGATATATGGATAGCTTTCAGTCTGTCAAAACATCCAACAGCACAAATTTTTAAAATAAATATTTCGTTTTTACAATGTAAGTAATTTTCTTTCTTTTTTTTTTAAAAAAAAAGGTGCACCTTACATATAGCTGCCCCTGATCTGCTCATGTTTACACAGAACAATACTTACCGGTTTGATATCCTAAGATACACAGACACTGTAAGATTTGTAAGCTACCACTGCAGAATGAATGTTTTCCAGCATTCTTTTTTTTCTGAGCATTGAGACCAAATGGAATAAACTAAAGGACACTGTACAGTGACAGAACCCTTAGACTTTTTATCAATCACTGATCAACGTCATGCATATGCACTCACAAACCCTCATCTACATGCTTGCCAGCAGATTTTAATGAGTAACCCAATAGAAGAAGGCTTTTTTTTGTATTAACACAACTCATTAAGATTGTCTGGTACATTTTTGTAGATCCCAATACTGGATTTTACACAACGGAAGGTGACATGAAATATTTAAATTTATACCATATACATAATAATAATTATATATTTGTATATAGCTGATTTATATGACTCATCAAGTCATTTATCTCTGGTATGCCTTGTCATGTTCATGTAATTATAAGTAAAAAGTCATTTACAAGTAAAAGCTTTACTGGGCTCATGTTGCTTATCTTGTCTAACAAACTTCTCATTCATATTAAACATATTGAGTAAATTTTTACTCTTGAAACTGATTCATACCTCGGTAGATGCTAAGTGAACCACTCCTGTACTTCTTCGTTTTTCTCGCAGCTTTCTTTTATCTTTGGGTAATTTTCCTTTCTGTAGATGGTTTGGTCTAGACCTCTTGTCTTTGGCTCTCTGCACTGCCGACGTCCTGGTTGGAGATTCGTGTATCTGATCACCTGTCACCCCACCCACGTTCACTTGGGGCTGAACAGGAATGAAGTCATCACCGTTCATATCCCATCCGTCCCTGTCCCCAGAGGTTTCAGAGTCTCTGTCCCCTGCCCGGGGCAAAGCACCTCTAGCCCGTAGTGTCCTGATCCGGCTTCGGCGTGCGTTGAGCTCATAATCCTCCGTGATATCAAGGCTCTCCTGGCTGACGGAACTGGAAGCCATTTTTACTCTGGAATTGAAACTTGGGGGGACGTGAAGCTCATAAATTATATCTCCTTAGTGTTACAATGACATGGCGATCGAAATACTTTGTTGGTATATAGCTGTTTGCAGTTCATGATAAATGTTAGTGACGACTATGTGTCAGTGAATATTTACAAGAGCCATGCTTTTACAAAATCAAAACATTTCACCGGCATTTTCATTGTTGACATTACTGATTCAGCCTCGCTTTGATTCAAGCACCTGCTTCAATTACGTCATGTACAGGATCAATCGCAATATTTCGGCCATTCGGAAAAGTAATCAATCAAATTCAGTATCAAAGCACTGAAGGCACAAAAGTTGTGTTTGTCTCAAAATTAAGAAGAGCTTGGAGAGATGCAGATCTACTTGGTAATTTATTTTTGAACAGGGTTGCTTGCCATACACCAAACCTATATAAGATATGGATTTTTTTATGTTTTAGATTTGCTTCCTTTTTATCTAGATATGTATATTGATACAAATCTTATAACTGCAGTCAAACTTTAATCATGGATTACAAACTTAAATCATGGATTTAGGTCTGGGTACTCCTGCGAAACACAACTGATCACATCTTTAAATGACTTCCTATTACATCACGACAAAGGTTAACATATATTTTTTGCTATATTAGACTTTTCAAAAGCCTTTGGCACAGTAGGTACCGCATGACAAATTCCTACACAAACTTGACAGTTATGGAATTAATGGAAGTCTACACATTTATTTAACAAATTTGCTAACAAATGGAACAATGAAAACAATAGTAGACGCCGAAAAATCAAGTTAAACATTAGTAGACTAGAAGTACCCCAAGGCACAGTACTAGGACAGAAAGACAATATAGACAAACTTGAAATAATTCAAAACAGGGCAGTAAGAAAGGGGGAAGCACAACAACAACAATTTTGTGCAAATCACCAGACCTAATAACAACAACAACAACAACTACAACAACAACAAATGGCTGCGAAACATGAAATATATTAAAAAAACACCTTTGTAAAAATTCAAAGGGTCTTGAAATACCATCATCAAACTCTAAACAATAATATGAAAATTCATTCTTTGTGGACACTGTGATACACTGGAATTATCTCCCTTATAGTATAGTGCATGCTGGCTCTGTTGAGGCATTCAAAAATGCCTTAAAGAGCCACGGCCAATAGTGCGGAGCTCTTGTTCCGTTGTGTAAAACCCAGTATTGGGATCTACAACGAATTAGATTCAGCTTCAGAAGAGAAATAAGGAGAGTAAGAGTGGCGATGTGCTAACTGTAAGCAGTTCATTGAAACATATTGTGAGTTCATCTTTTCTTGTAACGACCTTATTAACGCAAGGTTAAAATGGGTTTATAACAATAGGTTTATAGGCACCGCTTGAAAATTTTATCCTCGTTTATAAAATTTACTTTGATAAACAAAAGAAATGCGACAATCCTGTTCTCTCAGCTCTATCAGCGCTTTTATTTCTACTCAGTTCCGAGAATCAAACATCTTATCTAACCCGTCATTTGCCGAGCGCTTGTGTCAAATCCACTGCGGTAATTATGCAAAATGTTTGTTGCGAAGGTCAGATAAAGGGAATCGTAAATATTTTCGGATAGTAAATATATATACAGGTTTCGGTCATTTAAAATGTAACAATAACCCCCGGCGGTATCTGAGGTCGATGGCTTGATGTCCTTATTAGCATGTTCGGGAGGTATTCTATAAGCATTGATATAAAGGTCCTGGTCTGTTACACAGATTTGTATCGGACTACAAACTTTCTGCTTGGGTTATTGCAACACCATCAAATGACTGAAAAATACATATTTACTATCCAAAATTAGTAATGAGACCCTTTGCAACTATTCAAACTATATTACTCCGCATGTTGAATGCGCACATGAAGTGACAGTTACTCGACACCTTAAATAAATTAATTCTTTTTTTTTTGCTTTTATGTCACAGAAATATTGTGGCTCATTAACATTAATTTTTGACACAAAAATGTTTTGTAGAGATATGTTTAATCGTTAGATTATTTTTTACAAAATAGAAAGTTTATTCGGCTTCAAATTAGAGATATTTTATCTTCATTATTCTATTCATATAATTTTGATTCCGAAAAGTGTGATAAGTTATTAATTGTTATTCTAACTAACAAAAGGTATCGATATAAAAGTCATGCAGAATATCCTCATTGAATAGTCGAGTTATTGGGCGGATTGTTCCAACTAAAATTTATCTCTGTAATTCGATCGGATATTGAATAGTTATATCATAGTAATAATCAAAAGAGTGCATTTGAGGGTTGGTCCAATATTCTAGAAAGGTTAACAGATTGTGTATTAGATCATTTACGTTATTTCAAATATGACAGTAAATCCCCGATGCGGAAAATGTGATAAGTATAGGCTTTCATATTTACCATGTTTCTTAAGGGAGACATTTTGCTATTGTAGACAGGGTTACAGTGTACCAAAATTTGCAATGATTTGTAAAATTCATGAGATCAGTAAGATTACTAAGATTACTCGAGTTTTGTATGTATAATAATGGATGCCATAACTTGTTAGAGACTGCTTAGTACGGTATGAACAGAGACACATTCCTGTAGTTTTTAAATAAGTTCTTTAACGTTTTACATCACACTGTTTTATTCAATTTCCACATTAAATGGATATTGTAGCTATGTATCATTTTACTGTGCTGGCCAAACATATTTCAGTGAACGAGGTAATTTTATTTGCCGTATACATATATGATTAACCAGGCCGGATTAACCAAGGATATATTACATGTCAGAGCTGCGTGAACTGCTGCACAGCCACTAACTTCATTCATAATATTTTGCTGAATGGACATTTTCCCCCGCTTACGCCTCGTTGCGCAGAGTTATCGTTCGTTGTGTGAAATACTAAATAAATCATATGAAGAAAATCGTTGCGCATTTTATCCATGTAAGATAGATTAAAAATGTCACGTGCCTAAATAGGAGCTCTTCATACAAGCATATTTATCTTTTGTGTTACGATGGTACGGACAAACAGGGGCACGTACATATTGCTTGCCCGCCAGAGGCACTGAATTTAGATATCCGGTATTGAAATTCCGACGGTCAGTGGTAATATTCTGCGCTGTATCCCGAAGTCACACAATAAGCTTTCTAATGAAAGAGTACAGAACACCTATCTCTCAATATTCTTAGTTGTTCAGATAGGGCACTACTTGCGAATGTAGTAAGAAAATGGGGACGTGTTCGGAAAGTTCCTGTACAGTAAATCAGTGAATACGACCGAATTTCAGGAGTTCGTGGCCTTTTATTATAATTTCGATATACCAAAATAGAAAGACATGAGGGAAACCCCCGAAAGTATCAACTATATGTTGTCGTAATTGTGAGATAAATCTAGAATGAGAATGCTACAACTTGCAATCTCTCTTTTGGTATCTTTCGCGTATTTCGCGAGGGAATTCGGGGATGAAATTCACATAGAGGCTTTTATGGTGTAGGTGCATTCTGATTTAGCTCTAACAATTCTAAGAGACTGGAAATTCAATTAATTGCACAACCAGTTATATGACCTCATCATGTATTGCTGTGATTTACTGCGATTCTCGTTATATTGTAGTTCATGTTGGAACACGGTTCTTGAGATTCGTAGAATGCAGGCTCAGAGATATTAATTAAAATATTTCTCAAGATAACCAAAGACATCCATATACGCGCGAATATATATATTTATCAAGAATATAATGAAACAACAACAACAACAACAACAACAACAACAACAACAACAAATGTTCTAGCAATTGTTTATGGTTTGCGATTGTCATCCAATAAGATCATTAAACTCTCTCGTACGTAACTTGTTTATATGGGAACAACAGGCTACGCATTTACCCGTATGTCAGTTAACGTTTGTGTTGAGTGCATTAATTCGTTTATCATGTGTGCACTCGTTTATCAGTTTATCTATTAGGGCGTCATATTTTGTATGTATTCGTAAATCGTACTATGCATCTACTCGTATAAAAGGTTATGTATGTTCTTGTGCACATAAGATATCATGCGTCAGGTTTTTTTTTATCATATGACAATATGCTTAAAAAGCTTTTTCCAGTTTCATATCAGAATCATCACGCAATTTCTTACACTTAAAGTAGCTCGTTCACAGATAGTCATTGAATAAGAATTTGTTTTTAACTATCTGTATGTATTATGTCTATAATTACGCATCTACAGATGCATCAGTGGGTACCCAATGTAAATACAACCAAGCTTGTCTTAAGCGGTTAATCAATGGAAGAAGAGAAAATGACCGCTTAACAGAGGTGGTCGCTAAACGAAAGTTAAACATATAACAAAGTGCTACTTTGGTGATATTAAATCTGACCGTCAAATGCAGGTTGACCGCTTAATAGAGGTGACCGCTAATACAGGTTCATCTGTATAACTACATATAATCTTATAACTTTTTATTACCCCGCGTCACGCGCGTGAAGTCTATGTGCGTACTGTTTTGAATTGAAACAGCCGGGTTTTAAGTGTATTTGATGCAACTAACTTTGATTGAAAATATGTATATCATTTACTGTTGTGTTGATGATTTATGCGACATACACACATTCAATCGTTATCTTATGTAATTGTCTGAACTTATGCCCTTTGTATAAGGTTATAGAGAGTCTGAATCGTTCACAGCCCCTTCATCATGTTTGTTTTTCTGCTATAATCGCGGTTTTCTGAGTTAAGGTCAAATGATAAAAAAGTATGTGGCTTTAATTTTCATTAAAATTCAATTTTGCTTAACTCGTTTATGAAAATGTTATTAAACTCGCCACAGGCTCGTTAAATACCAATTTCATGAACTCGTTCAGTGAGCGAGCTTCTGGCGAGCTTAATAAAATTTTCGCGAACTAGTTTAAATGAAATTTGATCATATATATATATATATATATATATATATATATTTTAGTGTTTGTAATGTATGTATTCGTACGACATGCTATATGTGTATTCGTAAACCAGATAATGTATGTTTTCGTACGTCATGCTTTTTTATTTTTTCGTATGCAGTTATGTTGTTCTCGTTTCAGGTTATGTATGTTCTCGTATGCCAGATTATGTATGTTCTCGTATGCCAGATTATGTACGTTCTCGTATGTCAGGTTATGTATGTACATGTACTCGTATGCCAGGTTATGTTTGTCCTCGTATGTCAGGTTATGTATGTACATGTTCTCGTATGCCATATTATGTATGTTCTCGTATGTCAGGTTATGTATGTTCTCGTATGCCAGATTATGTATGTTCTCGTATGTCAGGTTATGTACATGTACTCGTATGCCAGGTTATGTATGTTCTCGTATGCCAGGTTATGTATGTGTATGTACTCGTATGTCAGGTTATGTATGTACATGTACTCGTATGTCAGGTTATGTATGTACATGTACTCGTATGCCAGGTTATGTATGTTCTTGTATGCCACGTTATATATGTTCTCATATGTCAGGTTATGTATGTACATGTACTCGTATGTCATGTTATGTATGTGCATGTACTCGTATGTCAGGTTATGTATGTACATGTACTCGTATGCCAGGTTATGTATGTTCTCCTATGCATCGTTATATGTGTTCTTGTATGCCAGGTTAACGTATGTTCTCGTATGCCATGTTATATATGTACATGTACTCGTATATCAGGTTATGTATGTACATGTACTCGTATGCCAGGTTATGTATGTTCTCGTATATCAGGTTATGTATGTACATGTACTCGTATATCAGGTTATGTATGTACATGTACTCGTATGCCAGGTTATGTATGTTCTCGTATGCCAGGTTATGTATGTTATTGTATGCCAGGTTATATATGTTCTCGTATGTCAGGTTATGTATGTACATGTACTCGTATGCCAGGTTATGTATGTTCTCCTATGCCACGTTATATGTGTTCTTGTATGCCTGGTTAACGTATGTTCTCGTATGCCATGTTATGTATGTACATGTACTCGTATGCCAGGTTATGTATGTGTATGTACTCGTATGTCAGGTTATGTATGTACATGTACTCGTATGCCAGATTATGTATATTCTCATATGCCTGGTTATGTATGTTCTCGTATGCCAGTTTATGTATGTACTCGTATGCCAGGTAACGTATGTTCTTATATGCCAGGTTGTGTATATACTCGTACGTCAGGATATGTATGTTCTCGTACGCCAGGTATTTGTGCCCAGGTTATGTATTTTTCGTTATGTATGAACTGATGCGTCATGTTATGTTTGTTCCCTTACGTTATATGTGTATGTTCTCTTTTGTCAGACAGCATTATGCGGTCCTACGTTAGGTTATATATGTACTGGTACGTCAGGTTATGCATGTTATCGTAAAATTATGTATGAGATAGTAAGGCATGTTATTATATACTCGTATATCAGATTTTGTTTGTACTCGTACGCGATTATACGTATGTGTAATCGGATGTATTTATTCGTTTATTAGGCTGGTTGACATTTTTGTCTAAATTGTATTTGTGCATTTTTATGCTTTTGATCTTTTTTTGCGGGGGGCAAAAATAACTTTATCGAAAAGGTATACATGTACGCCCATAGTTTATTTTCATTTTTATTTTATTATTGACAGTGTGACTTAAGCTGTAAATGTGTAATGTTTACGTAGAAAGGTATTTAAAAAATGTTACATAAATATCAAACCAGAAACAAAAATACAAAGAAAGATACATCAAATAAACTGTCCACTGTATTCATACTGGCAAATGTATTAGCAGGTCTGACACTATGTAAAAGGTCTGGATAATCATGATGACATATACATACTATTTATCACATGATACTATTGTTCCCTAGTACGTATCTGTTATACACCCACGTATTTATCAGATTATATCTCACTGGATTGTATATAAGATAAAATCGAATTTCAATAATTATGACAATAAGTAATAACTACAGTTTGATACGCCATATCTTGCATGCTGGGAGAGTCTCCATGATATGCATGTATTTATTATCTATCATATCAATGTTATTTTATTGAAACATTATTTAAAATATCCGAGTACCATTGTTTGTATATAAATATACATGTATGTATAATACAGTGATTCGTAATGATAGAGCTCTAACGATTGTAGCACAATATTGACATGAAATAACATGCAAGTCGCCAATATGTATCATTAATGGGGAAAATTGAAACTCGGTGAAATACAATGGGTATTGTTGTCTGTTGGTAAGATCGTTTTGTTATGAGAGATATTTATGAGCTTTTGCAATCTTTGGACAATATATCAAAGAAAAATCAATAGTGTGTTATTGAGATAGGCAGTACGTGTGTTCCCTGATCAGTTCTGTTTGCCATGGTAACGTGGATCAGGTGAAACCATGTGATTTCCTCACTGGGAGAACATACCTTTAGGAAAAAAATATCTACATGAACTGAGATTAATGACTTGAGGCTATTTCGAGCAGTTGCTGGAATTAATCACGTTATCCAAATAAGCAGTATACAGTCTGTCGATCAATGAAACACCGAGTTACGATTTATACCAGTATTTTTCGACGGTTTCTAGATTAGACTAGTACTTTGCGCCTGGGTGTTACATAAAAGACTTGATCCGTAACGGAAATTGATCCTCTTACCCTCTGATCCGATCTACTACATACGCAATACACCTGGGCCACAGCGCCCTTCAACATTCTGGGGGTACATCGATTATTTTGGGTATTTTCAATTCATGACTGCATATTTGTATTATAATTTACATTACCTATCATAAGAAATTTGTCACAAAATAAAGTTTTGTGCATGTAAAATTGTTAAATTTATATCCGTTTTTTTAAAGGAAAGTTAATCTAAAACATGTAATTCATTTATGGAAATAGTGATATAGGAACAGGAGCGGCGGTTGATGCACAAATCTTCATGAATAACTCCTTCCACCACCCAGGGCCTTCCTTTATTCTGTCCTAAAATCGAATGAAACTATGTATATTTTTTAACTTGATATTTTTTCGATAATTGTCTGATTTGTTACTTCCATTTTAGCAACTTAACGACGTTTTTACAAAACATATCAAACTTCCAATACACTTTTACACCAATAATACTAAATGAGTCAAAGCTTTTTTTTTATATAACTATAAAACAATTAGGAAACTATGTTATTCTTGAATTTAAATCATCGTGTGATGAACAGAGAATAACGATATTTTAAGGACGATGATGCCCTAAATCTGCGATAATGTGGGCTGAACTAATGACCGCACTACAGTAACTCGAGATACAAACCCTATTTGTAAGGTGTGCGTTATCTATGGGTAGCCACGCTAAGATAGTAGCGGGCGTGTGTGATTCTAGAGGATGGATTGATAGTTTTACGTTATCTATGGGTAGCCACGCTAAGACAGTAGCGGGTGTGTGTGATTCTAAATGATGGATTGATAGTTTTACCTTCCACCATCTTTCTTTCGAGTCAGTTGGGAATATTTGTCTCTGAGACGGATGGGTGTAGTGCTCCCCTGCTGCGGCGTCACTGTGTAGACAAATGAACGTAGTGCTTCCCCACTGCGGCGTCACAGTATAGACAAATGAACGTAGTGCTTCACCACTGCGGGGTCACAGTATAGACAAATGAAGTAGTGCTCCCCCACTGCGGCGTCACAGTATAGACAAATGAACGTAGTGCTTCCCCACTGCGGCGTCACAGTATAGACAAATGAAGGTAGTGCTCCCCCAATGCGGCGTCACAGTATAGACAAATGAACGTAGTGCTCCCCCACTGCGGCGTCACAGTATAGACAAATGAACGTAGTGCTCCCCCAATGCGGCGTCACAGTATAGACAAATGAACGTAGTGCTTCCCCAATGCGGCGTCACTGTATAGACAAATGATCGTAGTGCTTCCCCAATGCGGCGTCACTGTATAGACAAATGAACGTAGTGCTCCCCCAATGCGGCGTCACAGTATAGACAAATGAACGTAGTGCTTCCCCACTGCGGGGTCACAGTATAGACAAATGAACGTAGTGCTCCCCCACTGCGGCGTCACAGTATAGACAAATGAACGTAGTGCTCCCCCAATGCGGCGTCACTGTATAGACAAATGAACGTAGTGCTCCCCAAATGCGGCGTCACTGTATAGACAAATGAACGTAGTGCTCCCCCACTGCGGCGTCACTGTATAGACAAATGAACGTAGTGCTCCCCCACTGCGGCGTCACTGTATAGACAAATGAACGTAGTGCTCCCCCACTGCGGCGTCACAGTATAGACAAATGAACGTAGTGCTTCCCCACTGCGGCGTCACTGTAAAGACAAATGAACGTAGTGCTTCCCACTGCCCACTGCGGCGTCACTGTATAGACAAATGAACGTAGTGCTTCCCCACTGTGGCGTCACAGTATAGACAAATGAACGTAGTGCTTCCCCACTGCGGCGTCACTGTATAGACAAATAAACGTAGTGCTCCCCCACTGCGGCGTCACTGTATAGACAAATGAACGTAGTGCTTCCCCACTGCGGGGTCACAGTATAGACAAATGAACGTAGTGCTCCCCCACTGCGGCGTCACAGTATAGACAAATGAACGTAGTGCTCCCCCACTGCGGCGTCACAGTATAGACAAATGAACGTAGTGCTCCCCACTGCGGCGTCACTGTATAGACAAATGAACGTAGTGCTTCCCCACTGCGGCGTCACTGTATAGACAAATGAACGTAGTGCTCCCCCACTGCGGCGTCACTGTATAGACAAATGAACGTAGTGCTCCCCCACTGCGGCGTCACAGTATAGACAAATGAACGTAGTGCTTCCCCACTGCGGCGTCACTGTAAAGACAAATGAACGTAGTGCTTCCTCACTGCGGCGTCACAGTATAGACAAATGAACGTAGTGCTTCCCCACTGCGGCGTCACTGTATAGACAAATGAACGTAGTGCTTCCCCACTGCGGCGTCACTGTATAGACAAATGAACGTAGTGCTTCCCCACAGCGGCGTCACTGTATAGACAAATGAACGTAGTGCTTCCCCACTGTGGCGTCACAGTATAGACAAATGAACGTAGTGCTTCCCCACTGCGGCGTCACTGTATAGACAAATGAACGTAGTGCTCCCCCACTGCGGCGTCACAGTAAAGACAAATGAACGTAGTGCTTCCCCACAGCGGCGTCACGGTATAGACAAATGGCAAATAGTATCAAATACGGCCACATCATTCTGGCACAGGAAATCCAGCACAGTTACAATATTTATATGCTGTTAATTTTATTATATACAAAACACTGTGTATATGTTAAAGAATACTAGACAAAGAGATAATTTAATTCTCATAAACTGACCACCTCCGCACAAAGACTACTTTGCCAAACTGACCACCTTGTATGGTCCCGACCGTAAATTCTTTGATCGCTGACCGTATTCATTTGGTCTTTGATAAACAATAAAACAACAACAAAAGAAAAAATCGCACCGGAAATACCAAAAGAAAAAAAAGAAACGTGTATCCGGAAGTTTCAATACCATATTAAAAGCATACTCTAAACATTATGACATTTTTTGACAATGAACATGACAAAAGTGATGCATTCAGGGCTATATAATGAATATTCAAGCACCATTCGTACATAATAATGCATTTGCAAAATAACCCCTAACCATCCCCAGCCCCAAAGACTATACCTCCTCCGAACAACCGTCCATAAAAGCACACATCTACTGACCTACTGCGATTATCGATCGGACTATTTAAAGCTCCTCCAGAAAAATGTCCTTCATAAAAGATAAAATGATATGAAATACATGTACAATGTAATGAAAAGAGATTTTTTACTCAAAATATCACGTTCGCAAAACATCGATCCAGGTAGATCTGCGATTCCCTCTTTGTTAGTATGATAATTAAGAAAGACCAGGGGCCTATACATAAAGCTCCTTAGGGAAAACAATCCCTTAGTTTCTATGATTTTCCTTAAAATTGCATTCCTTTAGTTATTAAGGATTTTTATAAAACATCTTAGAAGGTTTACTCCAGTTAAAGAATTATTTTCCTAAAGAAAAACAAAAACTAAGGAACTTTATGAATACGACCCAAGCCCGAAATACATTCTAGATATTACATCGATACTTCCACCTCATCGATTTAAAAAACAGCAGAATATATATAATCTGGCTCAACTCTACAAACCAGTTTTCTCATGATGTTCAATCATTTCAATCCTTAGCACACATTAGCCAGTATGGTAACCTTTCATACAAACGTTGCCATTTTCTTAAATACTATACGGAATAAGACTAGCGTTGAATGTTCCTTATACACAATAGTTCAGAGTTTAAGCCTTCTTTTAATACAGTAGTGTATGTGGAATATGAAGACTTTACCGGATATAAATCACTTGCATGTAGGTTCAGATCAATAAGGATTGCGTTGTCATAAACTCTTAATCACTTGAAATGGCCTACGCGATCGTTATAAAACCATGGCGATCTGCGAGTACATGTAACACCATGTTTTTCTACATCTCTTACTGTAACATGACGCTATTTCACTACTTTAACTTGTTTACAGTCTTCTCTTTAATAATCTAAAATGACGTTTACAGTACAGCTCTAAAAGCGGAAAAGTTTTCATAAAACAAGTTGAGATGTAATCAATAAAGTAACCTATGAATATCCTTGACATTAGCAACGGATCATTTCCTGTCAACTTTCAATTTCAATGCATGGTGATGAGTATACATTTTGTTGATTGTAGACTAGTATATATAATATGGATTTGTTCCATCTTAGTTTTACACATATTTTAACCTAGTTGATACAGTAATATTTCTATATTTCTAGAAAAAAAAGAGCATTTTATCCCATTTTTTTTAAAAATTTTTTTTTAAATTTACTGCTAATTGGTCATAACCCATGTTTATATTTGCAATATATATATTATATCTATAAATATATAGATATATATATATATATATATATATTTATAGATATATTATTTTGTGTATGACTATTTTCCTGAAAACTTGTCACATTTGCTAACGCTCAGGATCTACAAGGAAAATGGCCAGTGCAATAATATAAAACCCGATTAACTTGTGGGTTGTCCCTCCATGCTTTATAGCTTTTTACTCTTCCGTGAGGGTGCCGAGGTCCAAGGGTAACGTACACGGAAGCGGATCTGAATATTGTAGGCTCGAGCTCCTTTGGGCATAGATTTTTCATTGCCTTGGTCAAGAGGGATTATTGTAAGTTTTAAAACCCTGCGTTCTAACAGATGCAAACACTTAAAATGGCGAGGCTGAGTCTTTTGTCCTTACTTATTGAAATAGTAAATAAAGTCCTTGTCAAAGGCGCTCGACGTCAAGATCTTTCAACAGTCTTCCCCATTTTCACTCTCATAATCTCTTACAATAAGAGATACCGTGTGTGTGTGTGTGTGTGTGTGTGTCTGTCTGTATGTGTTATTGCGTCGAGCACATGTGGGTGTTGCCAGCTATAGTTTTTTGCTATGAAAAGGTATATGCAGATGCCATTATTTTTTTAATACATTTGTACATTGTAATAACATGTTTTCTTCCGAAGGAGTAAAATTCTTCATAATCCAAATATATACGTTCGGGTGTGAAAGACATTTTTTTCTTCTGGAATCAAATATAACACTAGTAAGAGTGATCTATATTTAGAGAAAAATAGTTTAACTTTTTAATTTTCAATTAACAAATCGCAAGTATGTAACACAACATAACAAACAATGTTCAGTGTTTTTTAAGTATAAAAAACAACAAAAAACAACTAACATTTACGTATAAGCTTACTGTTTATACTTCTGAAAATAATTCAAATAATATAGAAGCAAGATAAAGCCCTCCGAAGCAATCTTTACTGATTGATCGAAAATGTATTTATCAAGTACAAAATATGAAAATCAGTAAAGTATAAAACAATTAATTAATAAAGAGCGAAAAAAGTACATTAATAAATCTAGTGCAAAATAGTACATAATCAAATATAAAATAGTACACAAATGAATAGAGTACAGGGCTCAACCAAGTACAAAAAGTGCATTAATCAAGTAAATATATTAGGCAACATATACATATTTATATTTCTCGTCAACATTCTCATCCATTTGTCCAGGTAATGGAATACAAAACAGGTCCGTATGTAAAAGAAATTGTTGTATTTGACAAATAACAGAGTTTCTGCTTCCTTCTTCTTCCATGACTTTTTATTCAAAACAAAAGGCTACGAAATATTTTAGCAAGTTTAAAACGGAAGATCAGGTATAAGGTACCTTTGTAGATGGAAAAAAGAACTGTAAAACGTCGAACACTGAGTGGAAATATATTCATTCAATCAATTACAAAACAAACATTGTATTCCATCATTGTATTTCTCATAAATAGTTACAGTATTTTCAATAATGACGTCTGTCTAATATGTTTCCAAGGAAACCATAAAAGCAGGCTGAATATTAGCTGATTATGTTTTGTTTCGTGTAATACAATATCATACACGCCCTGAAAGATACAGATCTACAACAGATATTTTAATTCATAATTAAAAACAACGCTAAACATAAAACTACACTTGTTGTGTATCTACTTTAAACTAACAAAAGAAAATAAAATCGAATTGTTTCTTTCTATTCGATGGAAATGTAATTTATACGGCACATACATAGTGTCCGTTCATTTGAATACATGAACACGATGCACCAACGATGGAGGTCAAAGTCCATTTTTTAGGTTCCACAATCACGGTGTGATAGTACAAATTGTGTCAATTTAAACACAAACCCGAGGTTACAATAACAAAAAAATACTCTTATACTTATTAGATGAATAGGAAGTAAATAATGGATTTCTTTTAAGCCCACTCCTAATTATTTTTATAAACTAAAATGACCACAAAGGTTTTGACAGCATAATGAATAAACAGAAACAACGAACACTTTTCTCTGATTGCTATGTCAGTATTTGAAATATCTTTTTCTTTTTTCAGCTCGCGTAATTAGTAATGTTAATCGATTGAAGAAACACATAATCGATTATCGGTTTAATCGAATGGGGAGGTCGTCAACCCTTCAATTAATATTCGGTTCAGAAGAATTATTTCATTATATCGAAAATTTGCCAATCTAAGCAACAATATATATGAAATGTCATACACTGTTTATCCTATTAAGAAATCCCAAGCAATGATCAAAACAGCATTGCAGTTTAATTATGTACAATACTTCTATTCACTGAGTTAAAGTGATTAGATAGATGGCCAGCAAATGGTTTTGTCATGATTTGTACATTTGATTAAAATCTAATCTGTAACAGTTCTTGCATGCAGTTTCTTACCAATCCATTGCAAGTACGACACAATTGTTAGGTAATGATGATTATGATAATCGCCATGTCGGGTATTTAGCGATAATCGGAACATCATGCGGAATGACGTCACCGGATCTTGTCCATCTACCCCGAAAAAAAAAAGCAACAACAAAAAACAACAACACTATAAGAATGATAACATACTAATGGCATTGAGTACACCAATGCCCAAACAACTGTCTTTTTGATTAACACAAGTGTGCAAAATTGCATGAAATAATAAGCAAAGTAAGTTTTTCTGACATGATAAGAATATAAATTGAATATTTATTCTGGGTAATTTGAAATAATTGATAATGAATCGTTAACCCAAACATCCTCATTAGACTAATCAAAACACACTTTAGGAGTGCCTACTATACACAAAAAGAATAGTTTGCTGTCTTCTTCAACAATCGATCCAGGCACATTTGATGGCCTGTGGATCAGCTACGTTTAGGTACTCATTACAAATGTTTACCGAGTGCTTTTCGTCAGGAAACATGGTTTTCTCCAAGTTTTCGAGTGTTCTCTGGAAACTCGGATTTAACATCACTTGCGGCCGCTGCTTTTTCACCAGATTATATGCCTGTCTCAGAAGAAGACCCTCGTAAGACATCAAGTACTGGACAGCGAACAAGGCTGCACGAGACTTGCCGTCATAACTATACAAAAGAACCTTCTTAGAACAACGGCGCGCACCTTCAATGAACCTATTCACCTCTTCGAAATATTGGTCGATTCCTTCATTTTCTTCATCAGCTACAGCTATGATAAGCCTTGATCTGAAATGTTTGAACTCAGTCTGACACAAGCAAGGGCATTGCGTTTTCTTTTGGGAAGGTACCTGCATTTCGTTTACATTGCTTATGTCTACTAGCGATTCTATTTCCAGCCGACATAGGCGCCTCTCGTTATAGGCAGATTCTATACTGCCAATAAACATATATTCTGTTATTTGAGCTATATGATCGTCCCTATACATCTTAGCGGGCAATGTTAGTCCGTTTCCGTAATCTTGATCAACGGGTTTGTTCAATGATATTGTCCTTCGCAAATATTTGTGGTCCGACTTTCTTGCAGCCTCTTGAATGTCTTGAAGGCTGGATGCGTTTTTCGTAACTTGCTTTGATAACACTGTACTGTTAGAACCTTTAGAATGTGTAAACGAAGTCGTGAAAATATCGGGAACCTTTAGTTTGTTCTCAGACACACTCGTGTGAGAAGTCTTTTCTGATGGCAATGTTGATAATTCACAGAAGCTGTGAGTTTTCTCTTTTTTCTGAAGCTCACTTGGTTTTTTCGAAGAGGGGGATATAAGATCTGGACACGAATGTGTAAGTGTGTGCTTTTTTCTTACTTTTTCATGTGCAAACTTTAATGTGGCAGCGGCAAAAATTGTCACAGCATGTTTGCTGATTATACTAGTAAACTTTCCCCTGGATTTCGAATTATTAACCACTGTGTTTTTCTCAACAAATGCGCTTCTTCTTTCTTTAGCCAGGTCCACAGACCCAGTACTGAATGGAGATACAGACCTGCTGCTTTCCGCGGAACTTGTGCGAAATGTCGACAAAGGGATTGTCATAAAGGTTGGGCGAATATGCCAGAAATTCGGGGATACCTTTTCTTCCTGGTGACACTGGTCTATCCGAATTATTATTAGTTTTGTTTGTAATGTGAAACTCTGGGGTAGTGTCTCCTGGACTTAACAGCGGCCTGTCAACAGAACCGGATCGCAATTTTTGAATCGGAAACTCTTGTGTATTACTTCGGAACACAATGTCAATAGAGTTATTCCTGGTTGGGGTAGTGAAATGGTCCGAGAAGAAGACGCGGTTGGTCTGGGCAGTGTCCTCTGGACTCTGAGGATTGGACACTTGTTTGTGCTCCGTGTAGCGACTGTAAAATGGCCCGTTAGCAAAAACCGGTCCCGGTTCTCCTCTCTTCGCACTGGACATTATCTATCATCTGCAAAAGAGGGATGATAATATAGACCCATACCTTGGGCATGGATAACGACAGACAGGAACGCAGGTCGAAACTAATGAAGGTATACCCTTATCCGTAGTGATATGACATGGTTCGATAAATGGAAAGACAGAAAAGAGACAGGCGAATGAACACAGAGATATATTTCGATAAAGATTTAACAAAGCAAGACTATTCAGTACAAAGGTACCCGATACATTGCTTTGACCGAAAAACTGCCTCTTTTTCAAAATATGCTTTAACATTCCTAAAAGATCATTTAATTGAATCTACTATATATTATATAAACAGATGAGCCATACAGGCGAAACATGTTTGTACATACAGTAAATAACTCAATTATAATCGAATGTAAAATCAGTTTTCATATTTGTAATATTTATTTATTGCTCCGGAATATTTTCTTGGTATATTTAATACCTTTTTTTGCCTATATATATGTATGTTTTATGTTAGGTTTATGAACGTATGAATCTATTTTAATAACTGGCGCCACGAATTGTATCTAGTTGACCAGTTATTAGTGGATTCTGCATACCATAGCAGTGTTTACAAATTTAAAAGTTAGCAGGCGTTTAGAGTGTTGTTATTCGTTTTATCAAAAAAAAAAAAACAAAACAAAAAAAAAACAACAACAAAAAAAAACAACAAAAAAAAAACATGAATATTAACAAGGAAGCTAGATAATTGTCACGAATACTAAGCAGTTAACACAAGACAAATCGCGAACGCTAGCAGACTATCTGACGACAGTACTTATGCTACCATAGAATTATAACGCACTATTGCTGAGCCATCAGTTGAAATCGGAGTTAATCACTGACTCATTTGTGTATGATGAAGACTTAGACGCAACCTAAGCTAATCCTGAAATCTGTTTTAAATACATTATGGCCGGATATTCATTTGTCCGTCATGTGACACTACGTTTCCATGCCAACCAGGGAATTACAACAACATTTGTGTGAGCTATTGATTAGAATCTTACCTGGAAGTCAGGATTGTCGTCTGACTCAAGGGATGTGACACTGTGGTAGAGGCAGATTTATGGCATTTGTTTTTCTTAAAATTCTGTCAATATTTTTTATGATGCAAGTGATAATTGAAATAATTATGTATGATTTGTGTATTTAGAATGTTTGCTTAGCTCCAATGTGTCTGCATTTGATTAGAGTAAAAGTGCGTTTGCGTGACAAAGACAGACATACAGACGTTGACATACTGACAGACATACAGACAGACATACATACAAATGTAGACATACAGACAGATATACATAACAGACATACAGACGTAGACATACAGACAGACATACAAAAGTAGACATACAGACAAATATACAGATGCAGACATACAGACAAATATTAAACCAGATGCAGACATCCAAACAAATATACAACCAACAGACATACAGACAATACAGCAGTACAATCCAAACAAATATACATCAGACATACACACAATAAAACAACAGACATACACCAAATTTCAAACATGAGACATACAACAAGTACGCCCGTCAGACATCCCAAACAATACAGATGCAGACATACAGACTAATTTACAGACGCAGACAGACATACAGACGCAAACGTAAAGTGCAGGGAAGGAGATATCATTTATTCACACCGGAAAGGTTCCTTAAATCCATGAGGGGTAGCAATTGAGCAACTATAACTACTCAGCCACGGAGACCCCTTATAAATCATACGAATTGAGAGAAAGTATTTCTATACCCTAGAAGAAGATAAACATCGTTTATACACAATTTTCCTACAACGCTATCGCGATGTCATTGATTCATATTTCATTCAGAATCGCGAAAAAGGTTTTTTTCAGAATCGCGATGTCATTGATAAAGGTTATACACATAATTGCGATGTGATTGATTAAAGTGAAATGCAAAATCGATATGTCATTAATATAGGCATAACTCAGAATCGCCATGTCATTGATTCGGGTTAAATGCAAAATCGTGAGGTCATTAAAACAGGTTACAATCAAAATCGCTATGTCATTGATACAGAATCAAGATGTCAATGCAACAGATTTTATACAAAATTGCGATGTTATTGATACATATTTTATTCAGAATCGTAAAGCTATTGATACAGGTTATATATAGAATCGTAATGTATGTCATGAATACAGCTTTTACTCAGAATGCATGTAATGTCAATTTTATTCAATAAATTATGATATATGATATCTAGAATAGCGATGTCTCAGATACCGAAAATATACAAAATCGCGATGTCATTAAAACAGATTATTCTCAGAATTGCGATATCGCTGATACAGATTATATTTTAAATCGCGATGTCATTAATATAGTTATACTCAGAATTGCGATGTCCTTGATACAGGTTATCTACAAAATCAAGATGTCATTAAAGAATAAAACTATTTTAATGTCTTTTGAATTTGGTAAGGTTAACCAAAATACTTAGAACAATTAAGTTAGCTTTGAAATATATCTTTAAAAGTAAATGTTTTGAATTAGGCACCCTAAGCAGAAAAAAGTAAAACCAGTCTTAAAAATTGATTGAGTAGGGTCACAATTTATTACATACACGCATTTCAAATTCTTCGTGTCGAAACGATCATTTAGCATGTATGGTTTGTTAGCCGAAATCAATAACTTAACCCTTTCCCTCATATAGACTCATTTTGACGCACTCAATAGGTACCACATAAAGCCTAATCTGCAGAAAACCACAGTTAAACCTTACCAAATTTAATTACAAATTCCTCATTTCCAGACCACTGAGGAGCGAGTAACTCGCAGGCTGATCTGGTTTTATGCTGTTCGCATAGGTCTTTTCATGGTGTCCTCTATGAGGGAAAGGGTTAAGTAGGATATGAATGACATACTATAGAGACTGCCTGAATGGACAGTCATACTGGTATTGGTACTATAGTTACAGTGACTGCTAATTGCTATTAGTTTCAAATTTAAAGTACTGTATATAATATAATTATACATAATATCATTATTATTTGTACTATTAAATACTAAAGCAATTAGTTCACATGACCGGATAATGACTATGCTTTTAAATTTATTCTAACGTCATATGGAGAAGAGTTTATATAAGTTTCAAGGAAAATTCTTCTCTCATCCAAAAGCTGTATTCAATTAATGATTATTTACTTGTAAATGCATATTATGGAAATAAATATTGTTTAAACTAAAGTACTGTAAGTGTGGCATCTATATGTCATATATTGATATTTTTTACCATTTTTGTTATACTCTGTGTGTATTGAACAATAAATAAAAAATAAATAAATTGGGAAAAAATGAGAACAGTATATCCACATATATTAGCATTGTCAAACATCTCTAGTATTAAAGCAATTTTATATTCCTAGATTATCTTACATATGCATCACCGGCTCTGTTGGTGATAGACGGAAACATTATCAGAGGAAAGAGGTATTTAATTGATTGCCATTCTGGATTCCAACTGAAAATAAACAAGTGTCCATTTTTTTCCAGAACGAGTGCATGTCTGTAAAGTGACATAAGGCCACACCTGAGGAAAAATGGCCTTAGGCTAAATCCATGTAAAACCTAATATTTAACAACAATAATAAATGAAAAATATTATAATAAATGATGATGATGATGATGATGATGATGGCGACGATGATGAGAATAACAGATGATAAAGAAGATAACGATAGAGGTAGAATATGTTGATGACAAAACTTATATATAGGATGATGATATATAGGATGATGATATATAGGATGATGATATATAGGATGATGATATATAGAATGATGATATATAGGATAATGATATATAGGATGATAATATATAGGATGATGATATATAGGATGATGATATATAGGATAATGATATAGAGGATGATGATACATAGAATGATGATATATAGGATGATGAATGTGATAAAAACGATGATTATGACAACAATAATTAACAGTTGGTGATGATAATAATAATACATAATTTATATACGGTGATCGTGATGAAAATAATAATGCTATAATGATATCATCAATTACGCATTAGAATATCAATAAAAAAGGAGAAAAGCAATGTCTTCCTAACACAAGCAATAGCAGAAAGAGAAGATGCCAATATTATGTAAAGCAACTTACCTTCGATCACCAACTTTTGGCCAGTTTCGTCAACACAATGTTTTCTACAAAGACCAAATGTCATTACAATTAACCATTGTTCCCGGGAAGGCAAGGGGTATTTACTCAACTATTCAGATTTACAGCCTCTCAATAACACACAGATAACCGACCTCATATCTGTTATTCTGGAGTGCTCTGATACATGGAACTAAACAACAGATGACAGGTCACGTGGTTGAAGTTTGAACCAATCAAATCTGGGCATCGCGCTGCTTATAAGGTATATGTCGGCTCAGTCTTGATTTCATTAGCCAAAGCTTTAAAGAGCTTAAAGCAAGTGTCTTATATCGATTTGCCTGTGTTTTGTTTTTATTTTATTTCAATGTACATACAAACTTTATTGTCCAATATATGTAATTCATCTATATATCTATATATATTGAACCTGTGTGTGTGTGTGTGTGTGTATATATGGAACCTGTGTGTGTGTGTGTGTGTGTGTGTGTGTGTTAAAGAGCATGTGTGCATATGTTTATGTGTGCGTGCCTCATCTTCGATTTCATATACGTGCGTTATATTCAAAACATGACATGTTATCGTATCAAGATGTAAAATTGTACGCATGTAGCTACGTGTTATCGTATCAAGATGTAAAATTGTACGAATGTAGCCACGTGTTATCGTATCAAGATTTAAAATTGTACGAATGTAGCCACGTGTTATCGTATCAAGATTTAAAATTGTACGCATGTAGCCACGTGTTATCGTATCAAGATGTAAAAAAAAATTAAATTCTGCTCCGTATCAACGTATGCAGTAGGTACACTATTATTTGAATGACAGCGTGGAATCTCTTACTGTTTATCTGTATCAAGCAACTGTCTTGATCAGTGCCTCAGTGAAGTAATTTCAAGTAAATTTTAGCCTAACAAGTCCAGAATTCAATATACCAGTACTTAACATTTATCGAAAAGGAAATTAAGGAGTCACTAGAATGAAACTAAAAGCTTTGAAGTTTCAACTATTGTACTGCAAAATTGTAGCTTGGAAGTTTAAGTAGTACTGGTATACGTCAAGAGTATATCGAAGTTATCGACCTTTTCTAATCGGGCCTATATATTTATACAGATTTACGCTGTTGCCATGCGAATGTCCACTCGTGCGTTTATCTGTGACATGATTATAATCTGTGGCGGATTCAGAACTTGGAGGCGGGTGCACGCACCCCTTTTAACGCTCTTTTCTATCTATTACTTTGTCAAACAAAAATACATTTGTGGTGTTATCTTTTACCAACAGGCACCAATAATGTATCAGCGGGGTGGGGTAGAAGTAGTGTGGGTAAGGATACAGATTATACGCGTACTTACTTTTTTCGTATGACTTCTGTTATTGGAAAATAAACATTTACTAGCTGATGGTAACGAAAGTCCACTGACATTTTTTAAATTTAAGTTAATGATTAATTATGCAAAATAAAGGCGTTTTTAGCTAATGCATTAAACTCAAAACAATGCAGAGAAACGCTTAATAACGCTAAGAGGGGATGAGGTGTACCCACTTTGCCAACTTTCTATATTTCGGCAAAGACCTATTTAACATATTATTATAGGTCTTTGATTTCGGCATTAAAAAAGCAAGTTGGTATAGTGGCAATTTGACCAGGTTGTAAAATGGTGCTATCACATCGTTTATTTGTGCGGTGTCATGTCAAAAATCACCATTGTGTTTTCCTCCACAGAGAAATAATATTGTGGAGGTATTGTATGTAGGCGTGTAGTTAAGCATATACATTGTAATTGTAGATTAAAGTAACTGCATGCAGAGTCGTTATACAGATGACGCAGTACATTGTTTAGGCCAGTTAGTTTATGCCGAATAAACATGGGATTGTGTTTTTCTCATAACAAAACAGGTAAGAATCATATATATACTACTCAAAGTTTGCTAAGCACCACCGGCTATTTTCCCATAGAGTCACATGAAAACACATGCTTAATGTAATGCTATGTACCTGAAAGGAAAGCGTTTGCTGACCATCATTTTTACGCATAGTTTTTGTCAAAATGATAGAAAAGAGACTCAAAAATGAGTTACAACGATTTAGCCAATTCTTGTCATTAGTTGGCAAATTCACAAAAGTGTGTTTTTTGCAAGAAATGGCATTTTATAAATTGAAGTTAAATCTTGTGATCAATACAGAAAAAAATGACCATGAACAGGCCAACATCGTCACAAATATCCTTAAAAGTATTCCATTTAGAAAACAGGAATATTTGAAGATCAAATTTCTGAATTTAGCCGACTTTAAATTTTAAGGTGTTTTCTCAAAATTTCGCACTTTCTAATTATGATTAATTCCCAGTATTGAGGATCCGAAAGGCTTATTTTTTGGACCTGATAGTAAGTTTGGTACATAAACAATACTTCTGCATAAAAGCAAGATTTGTTTTATTGTAAAATTTAATGTAGCATGCCTTTAAAGTCGCTTGTCTAAGCATGAAACGCTACGGGAAAATAGCGGATGGTGCTTAGCAAACTTTGAGTATATATATATATATATATATATATATATATATATATGTGTGTGTGTGTGTGTTTAAATAAATATATATAAATATATACTTGGTACTTGAAACCTCTAACATTAAGCTGATAAATCAAGTTTGACGTTTGTAAATAAATAGACTGTCATAGCGGTGTCTAACATGATAATATGGCCGCACTTTAAGCTTCGCTTACAATACTAAATTCGTTTATGTTCTTTCTGTATTTTTTTTCAAATGAAACATGCTATAAAAGGACTAAGCAAATTGGGCATCTGTGTATACATACGCTGCAGGCAACAAATTATATGTCATTGAATATTCTTCTCAAAAAGATATACATGTATTAACATATATAACGTCCCTAAGTTGACCGAGGACGTCATATATTCGACAAAATTCGATTTCATTTAGAACTATTTAGCATCACCGTTTAGTAGCAAGGAAATGGCGCAGAAATGGGCGTCTTTGTGTATACATACGCTAAAGGCGCTGTCACATA
>CM037791.1:53443706-53493706 GCA_021229015.1 Solen grandis | reverse complement strand
ACTATCTCAGCGACGGTAAACCCCAATACAACAACAACAACAATTTGTAAATGGCCAAAGGAAATATATATCGCTGATTTACCAATAAACTTTGAAACTTTTAAACTTTGGTACAATACGAGATGTGAAATATCCGCCAGCTACAATGACAACTATATCTTTCATTATTGTATTTGAAGAATTGTTTTCTATGCTGAATTTTTACGTGTCCGTTTCTTCTTCAACATTGATAAAGTTAATTCTTTCCGATTAAAACGAACGTTTTCAATCTGAATTGTAACAAAATATAAAAAAATCAGCCCTTGAAAACTTCAATGTAGAATCTACATTTAAGAATTTGTAACATACCGTACATTAACTTTTAACGTAGAACTTGGTCACTAAAAGTGTATTTTTATTAATAAGTAAAAGTTATAAAAGCGTAATTTAGTTTTGAAAATGCAACAAGCAGTTCGATATTTTAATAAGAAATCTGAAAATGAAATAAGCATATTGTAAACGTAATAAGAGTTTTGAAAATGCAACTATGTAATATGGACTCCTCAGTTAGAGAAAGAAATGAATTGGGGGACAACCCCTCACATATATGTTTATGTAACGGTGTCATTTTGTTAGTGCTTGTCAGTTTGTATGTCCTTGTGTATGTCATACGTCTGCAATTGTCACGTCTCTTGTAATTATTATGTCCATGTTGATTGTTTGTAATATTGTATCAATGAACTATTCCCTCCTTAGTAGTCAAATATATTTATTCTCATTTAGTATTATCAAATTCATTCATATATCATTCATATTAATCATTCATCACCATCATTCATCTCACGGCCTTTGCTTTGCATGCTCCATCACAATTGGTAGAGTTATAACCCTACATTTTCCTTTTTTTTTGTTACCTCTCACCTTTGAACCGGGGCGCCTGCGCACTTCGATTCTATCGTAAATGGCGAATGCCGTACGCTTACCTTTGTCTGTTTTATTTATTTGATAAAACCCCCAATCTGTGTGCTTGCAGGTAATTATTTGCTTTGCTATGTGTGCCATGTCATTCATTCATCATTTCATACATTTCTGTTATACATTTCATTCAATTTCTTTCATTTTCTTTATGCACTTCGATTCTATCGTAAATGGCGAAAGCCGTACGCTTACCTTTGTCTGTTTTATTTATTTGATAAAACCCCCAATCTGTGTGCTTGCAGACCAAGAGGAATTCACACGCCGTGAGGCGTTACATTGGTGGCCAGTGTGACTTTTGGTCTTCCATCTTGACACAAACTATTTATTTTGTTCGGGCTTTGTTGCTTTGTACCGGAAGCAAAGGAACCAGCCGGATGTCAACAAACCGGGGGTGATCGTGAAACCTTTTATTTCTTTTTCCAACCATTTTGGAGTTGTGATAAATAATTTCCTTTTTGCATATGCACTTTCTTATAATTACATATTGGTAGCTACCGTGATTTATACTAGTGATTAAATACTAAATTGGAATCTTTACACATCTTTGAATTCTTCAACGGAAGTGCACGACCTGTCAAAATCTGTCTTTTCGTCAACATTGATCTTGGATTACTTTTGGCCTTTTCATCGTTGGATTTCAGTTTCCACACACACACACACACACACAGGAATATTTTGGGACACATATAAACAAATATTTAATCTAATTTCTCTGTCTTTTTTTCTGTTTATTGAAACTGTAAAATTTCTCTCATATTCTCTATTCATCATTTGTTTACACTTTGTACATGTATGTTTTGCTTGTGATATTCATCTCTTTGTGTAATTTTTACATTTGTGTAAGTAGGATTTTTTGCTACTGAAAGATGAGATAAGGGGACAGTCCACACAACAGCACTGGTGACAGTCTGCACTAATCTGGTGTTGGTGAGACTAACATTTCCATCTCCCATGTAACTCATCATTATATGTGTATTGACCCACTTGGATAGACTACACCAAATTATTTGAATTCTGACCAAAGAAATATTTTGTTTATTTTATTTATTTACTGTTATTTGTTTTATGTTTTTAACATTCTTTTATCATTGATTATTGTTTGCTGATTGTTCCTTTTTTTCTTCCTCATTCTCTTTCCTCCTGTTTGCATTTCCTTTTGAGAAAGGGTTATCCAAAAGCATTTGATGTCCCGATTTCTTTTCTGAATTGCTCTTATGTTTTTTTCAGATATCAGCTTTAGGTATCTATGGCAGATTTTTGTCCTCAATTTCTTGCTTGAGATATGTACTTTGGAATTTTCTTTCCAGTCATTTTGTTTCATTTTCAATATGGATGCAGAGAATACCAAATCTATTGAATATTCCCAGCATGATTTGGACTACTTTGCTGATCAGTTGCTTAAGTCAGGGCGTTATGAAGTCTTTGTGAGAAAATCATCTGCATCAGCTGATCCATCTTCCATTCCTTCTGGTCAAAAGTTAGGTGTTACATGAAGTGTCACACCAACTCCAGTAAGAGAAGTTGAACAGAAGTATAGGGAAGCTAGCCATGGTGCTTGCTTCACCAGACACAGTTCTCCTTTGAATTGTGGTGATGATTCTTTTAACTTGCCTCCTCCCCGCCCTCCTCCTCCAACTGTGTTGCAGCATTCTGGAAACCATCTTAACACTTCTTTATCTTCACATGGTAAGATTCCTTACCTCCCTCATTTTTCTGGTCAGTGTGAAGATGGTGATGTTTCTTTTGATATTTGGAAACATGAGGTTCTCTGTCTATTAAGGGAAGGATTCTACACACAGCATTCTAGCTTGCATGGAATCATAAAGTCTTTACGTGGAAAGGCAAGATCTGTATTGGTTCATCTTGGGGAACTTGCTTCGCCACATAAAATTGTTTCAGAATTGAACAGTCTCTATGGCATTTTTTCGAGCACTGAGAAGATCCGTGAGAAATTCTATTCTTCTTTTCAAGAAGAAGGAGAGTCTATAGCAGACTACAGTATTCGTCTTGAGGAATTACTTTCATACTTGCCTCTTGATAGGGCTGTGAAAAATGAGATGCTCTGCTCTTGACTCTGGTCTGGTTTGAGGAACAATAATTTTTGAACCTTTTCAAGGTTTAAGTTTGAGACTATTCATGAATTTAGTCTTCTCAGGAAAGTACTGCGTGAGATGGAGGAAGATTTCAGATATTCGAAGCCTTCTCCACCTTCTCGCTCTTCTTCTGCTTCTACTCCTATTTCTTCTTCTGCTTCATCAGCTTCATGTTCTGCTCCTCCACCTCCTGTCCGACAGTGCGTCTCTGTGGAGTCAGATTTGCTATCGCAGTTGAAAATGCTGACTCAGCAGATGTCATCCATGAGCACAAGGATGGAAGGTATGGAAAGAGAACTTAGGACTCTAAAGAAATCCAGTTATAGTAATAAGTCTCCCTCCGGATCTACAGGAAGTAGGAGTGCTTCCACACAGCCCACACCTTTAAACAGAAAACCACCTTCGTCAAAGGGCCAGTAGAGGGTGGAACTTCAGATATTGGCCCTAAGACAATTCCTTTGGTTGGTTTACCTAATGAAACAGAATGAATTACTTGTCAATGGTACTTCTTGTCATGCTCTTTTGGACACTGGTTCTATGGTCACTACTTTGTCAGTTGCTTTTTATCAGTCTTTGTGTCCAAGACCGGAGTTACATGATCTGTCTGATTTACAAATTTTGAGTGCCAATGATACTTCCATCCCATACATCGGCTATGCTGTGATTGATATTTCAGTTCCATCAGTTGACACCAGTCCTATCGCTGTGCCTGTTTTGATTACATCTGACACCAAGTATTCAGATTCTGTTCCTATGATTGTCGGCACAAATGTTATCAATCACTTCAGATCTGCTGGATTAGATCAATTCTTTTCTTCAGCTTGGCAGGATGCTTTCAGTTCACTCTGCACCCCTCGATCAGTGCGTGTTCGTTCATTTAACCATCGTCCGATTGTTGTTCAACCATTTGAGATGCGAACAATTTCTGGTATTGTTCGTTGGCCTGGTGACATTTCCGTTGGTGTCACGGAATGTCTTGATACAGCCCAAGATTTGAACATCTGTCCTAGGGTAGTTAATATTCGTTCAGGTAATGGTCATAACAAAATTCCTGTTAGTATTTGCAATATTTCTGCTTTTACTGTCGCTATATCACCTCGTTCCATTCTTTGTTCTTTAAAAGAGGTGAATGTACTTCGTAATGTGGACCCTGTTGATGAGTGTCTTTCAAATTCCCATAATGCTGATAAGTCTCTTGAAGACCTTGGTGTCAAGGTCCCAGAAGATACTTTAACTTCTGATCAAAGAGTTTCCGTTGAAGAATTCCTGTCGAAATGGAAGCATCTCTTTTCGTCAGGTTTGACAGATCTCGGCTGTGCTGATTCTGTAGAACATGCTATTGATCTTTCTGATCCAAAGCCTTTCAAAGACCCTTATCGCAGGATACCTCCTGGTATGTTTGGGGAAGTACGAGAGCATTTACCCAAAAGATTCTACTTCTTTTCTTTTTCCTGATATCATAACAGCTGTCTGTCAGGCCTCAACAGTTTCGTCTGAAAGACTTCCTGCTGTTGAATGCCTCTCTTTGTCTCAGCGTTTTCTAGATCCTGTCTCAGATTCAGACTTCTCTGAAGATTCTAGTTTCTCTTCTATTAACTGGAAAGATGAACAGCATAAGGAATTAGTCATTGTGAAGGTCACTGAGATTCTGCAGATTTCTCGCAATCTTACAACTGGTTTTATCATTTTAGGTGACAAGGAAGACTAACTAAATAACAGAGCATCAAGTTATATGTACTCGTAGACTGAGCGTTCGACGTTTTCGGGGGGAAATAATTAAACTTAAGTTTACCTGAGTTGCTCGATGAGCATGCCAGGAGACTAAACCCTTCTGCCCCTGTGTTCGTCCCTGGGCGTCCTGTGCGACAGAAGCGCAAACCAGCTTGGTTGGCTTCTGATGACTTGGTAACATAGCTTTCTATGAAGTGAAGTTCAGCAAATTGTATTAGTGTTGCTGCAGAGTATCCGTTGTATATAGCTTTCTGTGGATATTGTGCTGGTATACTGTACCGTGTTAATTTTAATTTGAAATTCACTTCAAAGTATTATAATCACGATTTTCACAAATTTTCAGGTTGTTGCAGCCGAGAGTATGATGGTTTTATAAGTAGTTTTGTGTCGTTGCAGTAAAATGGGTTATCTACATAACATTCGCGTGACCATTATATTTGCTTTTGCTTTTTTGCAGAAAGTATTTCTAGCAGATTTGAGTGCCCTCTGCTGGATTCTGTATTGTTATATTAATGTTATAGCAATAATTTCTTTTTCAGATTTAGTTGAATAACCTTTTTCTGATTTGATATTTATTTTACAGGCCTGATAAGTTTTTGGTAGTTTGTCGTGCTTTATCGGACGACTTTGTGAAATGTAATTGTATATCTAATGTTATACTATTGTTGTGGCTGTAATAATTTCAGTTCATATAGTCTTTCAACATTAAGTATATTCTTTGTCGTAGTTTAATGGACTGTAGTGGTGGTAGAGGTTGAAATGTCGGGGCGACATTTTATTAAGTGGGGGAGAATGTAACGGTGTCATTTTGTTAGTGCTTGTTAGTTTGTATGTCCTTGTGTATGTTCATGTCTTGTCATACGTCTGCAATTGTCACGTCTCTTGTAATTATTATGACCATGTCCATGTTGATTGTTTGTAATATTGTATCAATGAATTATTCCCTCCTTAGTAGTTAAATATATTTATTCCCATTTAGTATTATCAAATTCATTCATATATCATTCATATTAATCATTCATCACCATCATTCATCTCACGGCCTTTGCTTTGCATGCTCCATCACAATTGGTAGAGTTGTACCCCTACTTTTTATTTTTGGTAACCTCTCACCTTTGCACCGGGGCGCCTGCGCACTTCGATTCTATCGTAAATGTCGAAACCCGTACGCTTACCTTTGTCTGTTTTATTTATTTGATAAAACCCCCAATCTGTGTGCTTGCAGGTAATTATTTGCTTTGCTATGTGTGCCATGTCATTCATTCATCATTTCATACATTTCTGTTATACATTTCATTCATTTTCTTTCATTTTCTTTATGCACTTCGATTCTATCGTAAATGGCGAAAGCCGTACGCTTACCTTGTCTGTTTTATTTATTTGATAAAACCCCCAATCTGTGTGCTTGCCGACCAAGAGGAGCTCACACGCCGTGAGGCGTTACATTTACTTGAGACAGAAATAGTTCTGCCACACTGCAGAATCAAGCCGTAGACCATACCCAATCACATTAGCCTGACACCGGGCCAAACATTCCTGGATCTACCCATACGGTATATGCTGAGCGCCAAGCATGGTACTAAATATAGGCGACCTCCCGATTCAAGGGCGGATATGTTCTAACCACTCGGCCACCGAGACTGGCGTACGTGTTTTATTCTTTCTCAGCGTTATTTTTTTAGAACATGTTTTCTTATTCGTTCTTAGTCCTCATTTTCTTCATCTCTGTTACATTCTAAACAACAGCTCAAGTAATTTTCAACTTTTAGTACCTGTTATTTAGCATTTCTCCAAATAAGTCGGAAAGGAGATACGGTTGACGCATGCGTGTCTTAGAATGTACAACGCCCATGTCTGTGGAAAGTCGTCTGCTGTTAACTACCACTGCCACTTTCATCTCATCGTTTGAAAACATTTGGCTACTGATTAAGCTATTCACAAAATATCAAAAGAGAGTAAACGGAACTAATTGACAGTGGGTGTCAGACAAGGATTTTATCTGTACTTTATAAAATGTCGAAGTAGGCGTTAATGTTGTTTCAAATACTGAGATATTCTGATATTCTCGTACATTATTAAAATAAAATGTGTTTTCTTTTCCTTTAACGACCTACAAGAACACATCGAATATTATGCACGATGTGTATATCTTTTAATGCCACCAGGTCACGCAATATACTATATAAAATGTGTTCAGTTTTTTAAAACTTAAGGTAATTCAGCGATCATTAAATTATACTCATGGGCCTACATAAGTAGTATAGGGTGGCACTATGGTACCAAGGTACCATAAATTTTTTTTTTATGGTACCGTGGTACCATAAATTTTTTTTTTTTTTGGTATTTATGGTACCAAATCTATAGTACCGAATGGTACTCTATATGAAAACCGAATCTATAGTACCGAATGGTACTCTATATGAAAACAGATTTATGTAAAATTGTAAAAATGACAATTGTAAAAATGTCCTTTCGAGACATTTGGGTTGGCCCTGAAAAGGGCCGTTTTGTTTCTTCTTTAGATTTCGGTGACATTGTCCACATCGTGCTCGGTTTCGATGCCATCGTCACTGATTACGATGACATCGTTTTCATCTTGTAAGATCTGCTGTTGTTCTATGAGCATATGATCTTCATCTTCATCTTGTTGCTGTTGTCTCAACATCTCCTGATGTTCCATGAGCATATAGTCATCATGTTCATCGCGTTGCATCATCTGTTGTCTCAATATCATCTGATGTACCATGTTTGACAAAATCAGATGGTATTCTGCAATATGGTCTTGCTGTTGTCTCCACTCATTGCGTTGTCGTTCGATCAACCCCATCAATTCGTGGACAAATTCATTCAGTTGCTGAATTGGTTCCATGGTTGTGCAGCGAGAATATGACCGAATGCTTGATGCGGTGCGCTTTTATAGCCTTGAGGTGGATTGACCTACTTTCTACTGTTAGCGTACACCAATCAGAGAACGTTATTTTTTCATCCAATAAATCAAGTTTAACCTTGACCTGAGTTAGATAGCATTGTCTTCGGCCTTGACATTTTGGGTTGGATTGACCTACTTTTGTATTGACATATCAGAATTGCTGTAAAATTAAAAAAATTTCAAGCCGAATTTGTAGTAGTGATGACTTTTTTTTGTAACATTTTTGTAACATTTTTGTAACATTTTTATAAAACATTGGATCATATTTTTAATGAAAGAAAATTTTGAATGGAACTTGAAAATAATGGTGACAATTGAGGTATATTCTCTTTCGAGACATTTGGGTTGGCCCTGATAAGGGCCGTTGTTTTTTCACAGAGTAGTGGTTACTCTATTTGTCTATGAGTTTTCTTCAGCAGGTATTCAACATGTTCTATGGTGATGAAATGTGCTTCAATGATATTTAAGATATCATCGTAGTATAGTTCATGAAAGTAACATGCACTCAATTTGTCTATGATACTCCTGAGTGTTGTTGTTATTTTAAGCGTACGTTGGTATCGGGCTTGTAGTTTAAGCGAACGTTGGTGTCGGGCTTCTATTTTGTCCATGTCAGATATGCAGTCGATAGTTATATGTGACTTATCCATAGCACAGTCTGAAAACGAATGGCATGAATTCATTTCGTTTGATACTTTTATTTACTTGGTTTGACAATTGTAAAAATATGTCCTTTCGAGACATCTGGGTTGGCCCTGAAAAGGGCCGTTGTTTTTTTCTTTCTCTACTTCTTACTCTTTTTGCTATTTTGTATGTCTTTACAATGGGCTCCAAGTCCATTCTTAGAATGGGATCCACCATCAAGTGGACGTTTGTTGGATGCTTCCACATTTTCCGGAGTGAAAGTGATAGGCACCACCAGCTTGTCTGTTTTCATTTTGATACGGCATTCCACTTCTACCATTCTCTTTTGCAATTTGATGAGGTTGTTGTTCACCTCTTTGAGTTCCCTCAGAATAGATTGTCCAACATTATTTACTGGCTGCACTGCCGGTTGGTGTTGCATTGGTTGTTGCACTGGTTGTTGTTGCTGTACTGGTTGCTGCTGGTGTGGTGGAGGCTGAGGTTGATACGTTGGTTGGTAGCTGGGTTGGTATATCGGAGTCGGAGTGTACGACACTGATGCCTGGTTAGCAGCTGTAGTCAGCTCATACAAATCAGCAGCCTGTATGGCGTTTGTTAACGATATCAGAAGTTACGTAGCTTTCCATGGTTGGATAGTAGGATTATGATACGATGCAGTGTGCTTTTATAGTCTTGAGGCGGATTGACCTACTTTCTACTGTTAGCGTACACCAATCAGAGAATGTAATTTCCATCCAATGAATCAAGTTCGACCTTGACCTAAGTTGGATAGCATTGTCTTCGGCCTTGACATTTGGGGATGGATTGACCTACTGACCTACTTTTTTTCATAACTATATAAGTGTTTTTTTTTAAAAAAGAAGGATGAAATCACAATGTCCGAACAAAAACTCTGGTTCGAAAAGTGTGGTGTGTGTTTAGAGGAGAGGGAGGAGGATATATATCACATAAACCAGTGTCAATGTCAGGACATTGTATGCGTCAGATGCTTCGCACGGCTTCAGAAGTGCCCGTTTTGTAGGGCACCCTATCAAGTGTATGCCTGGCCTGCCTGTGTTTTCGCTAAACATGGGCCTACAGTGCGCTCAGCCTATTATGGCATATGGTTTGACCCTGATTATTCAGAGTTAGTAGGGTGACTCCGAGTAATTCAGGATCACAAAAACCAAAAACGGCCCTTTTCAGGGCCATCAAACTATATTCGAGAGGGAATATATCACAATTGTTAATGTGTAAGATAAACAACAAGAAATCAAATCAGTTTTAGCCTTTTATTGAACTCTATGAACATTGCAAACAAAATATGAACAAGCAATATGAACAAACAATATGAACAATGCAAACACTATGAACAACAAGTACATAACACTTTAATGAAAGTAGAATGGGTCCAAACTATTCGTCAGTAATTCAAAACACGCACGACCATCTCCAAACTTTGGTGGATGTTTAGCTGTGCATGTTTGTTGGTGGTGATTACACACTTGTCTTCTTGCACGTTTGTACAGTTCTGAATAGTTCTGGTAAAACCAACATCCCACATTGGAATCGTTCAAATTGAAGTGAGGTTGATCCTCTGTCCGGAATTTAGCTCTAAACACCCGTGTTAAATCACATCCTCGAACAAGAAAATGCAAAGCAAACAAACAATATGCTCCACACACAAACGTGTTGTATCCTTGAAGTCTCATGAGATTCCATGTATAGGGTCCATGTCTTTCCAAGAAACGTTGAATGTCACAATGGAGTGGTTTTTGTCCATACGAATCAAAGTAGTAAGTCGATTTATCGTTGAAAAACACAACCACCCAATGTTCACCAGGTTGACTCGAATTGTGGGTATTCACTATGTAAGCTTTTACAGTCTCTGGTCTACGTTGTGGTAGTTGATCTTTAGCACATACTACGGCATTCAAGGGAGCTAGAATTGGTGAATGATCCAAAATATACTGCAACTCAATCGTTTCCATTTTCCCAATCTTGTTTAATGCGTCCTGCCCATTCGCACTCAAAAGCTTCCAATGGTGTGATCTTGTTCGTATCTACACTAGCCTTTATATTTGCCCACATCTGATAAGCATCAGCTTTCTCAGCGCGTGTGAGATCCATGTTTTGTAGTTCAGCGTACCATCTTTCCATCACTTGATACATGTCCAGTTTTTTTAATGCACTGTTCAGAAACATCTCGACCCACTCACTTTTGCTGCTAAACAAACATATGGGATGTTGGGTCTGACTGGGATGATCAACAATGCAACCATAACAGTTTTCTTTCGCGATATCAAAGAGGTGTGTCTGCAGTTCATGCACCACATGCTGGTTCAAACTCTTTACCATATCGTTTCGCCTATTCAAGTTGTAGATTTCTTCGTACAGTTGTTTGGCCAGCTGTTGTCCTGATTTGCTCATGGTTAATAGTCTGTGATGACTTCTCTGAACCCGTTAATCTCTATCTGACTGTCGTATTCGGCATACACAATCACATTGATGGGGTCACCAAGACCTGCACGAAACTGAACCTCGATTCGCAAGTTCCCCGTTTTTATAGGATGCAGCTGTCCCTCTTCTGATCCTTGATCTGGCGTTAAGTAAATGCCCCACAGTGTGTACCCCTGCATGTAATCGTTCATTGTCTGACCCATGGAGCGGTTTAAACCGAGTGATCCCGTGGCTTGATGCAGGGACATGTATGATCTCAAAATTTCTCCTGTGGGAAAGTTAGGCTGGAACGGCAAGTTGTGTGTCGTCTTTCCGTCTACACTGACTTCTAACTTAGACAAGTTGAAATGTTGAAAATCAAATGGGTTGGTTGCCAGATCACCGTTCATGTCTGTATTCTTTACCAGGCCTAGAATGATACGTTTGGGTAACTGTCCTTGAAATAAATGATCTTCGATCTTTGATCGTTGGCCTGCAGGAATGGTGAAAGTTTTTACCTCAGCTCGGCGAATTGGGATCTTCATGCCATGTTGAGCGATGGTCTGGTTTAAGTTGTTGGCCACTACGGGTAACAGGTCAACAGTCCGAACATTGAATCCAGCTTGAATTAACTGGATTTTTGCCTCTGCTCCAAACAGGCAAAAACTGACTGGGGTTCTGTTGAGTCGCAGCCGTATCTCTACACCATTGGGAAGGTACTTGTCTTGCAAACACAGGTCTAAATGCAGACGTCCGCACATTTCCAGAACGCGACTCTGGTGGATACGTGTTCTTCTTTTTCTAAATCCTTCATTACCTCCCGCAACTGTATGCGCTTGCATATGACCCGCCGTGTCAGGACTCCACATTTCTGTAGCGTAGAGCTGTGTTGATTTAGTGTCCGTAGAATAAGACAGCAAATTCTCAATGTAGGCCCGGTACGCATACGTGTCAGCATTATTGGTGATCAGTTTGTTGTTCAGGTACACATCAATACTGCTAAACAAGCTGTGGAAGAAATTATTTACTGTGGATGTTTCTCCATCATCAGCCAGATTAGTGTCATCAGGTTGGACTACTTTGACTTTCAGGTACAAGTAGCTCTGGTTGATATCAGTCCACTTTTCTGATTGAGCAGGAATTACAAATTCAATGGGAGATGAATTGCTCAGTGCTGACACAGGATAATGTTCTGTCCACTGTGCATCTTGCATTGCTGTCATGGTAGGTGGAACATGTGACACATCAAGTTCAGTTTTGCTACACTCACAAGACCCGTGTTGCATCATGTTGTTCAATCAAAAATATCTGACGGTCGCGATGAGATTTTTCTTTTTTTGTTGCGTCTCCTTGCCGCGATGAAAGCAGAATGATGTCGACGTTTGAAATCTCGAAGCTTTATACCTCTCAGAGTTTTCAGACCCACATCTTTCAACAATGTTTTACCCCGTTTCTTGATCACTGTCTTTACATTTTGGCCAGACAGAATATCTTTTACGGCTCCTATACCTTGTTTAAAGCCCTCTCTTTTCAGAGTCTTTAGTCCTGAGGTCACGATGGGTTTCATCATGGGTAAGATGTTGCTGGCCATTTTCTTGAACATGGAACCCAAACCATATCCGACTTGTCGAGCTTGACCACGGTAAACTGGAATCATCGTGTCTTTCTTTTAAAATGAAGCTTCACCATCGACTTCCCGTGAGTGAAATGAACTGATTCCCCTGTGTCACCGGTTATATTGATACTGATCTCACTGAAATATGATCTGCTGACAGGTATGTAGTGTAGATTTAGAAATTCAAAGTGCATGTGTGGATTAGCCCCTGCTTTTGTTTTTGTGGCAAATGGCACAACGCGTAAAATGGGTGCTTCGACATCCCCTATCAAAGTGTGTTCTGCCAGATCGGTATATACAAACAAATGGTTCATCTTCGTGAAGAGGTCCACACCGTACTTGAATCTGTTGTTGTCTCTGTCCGGAAACACCACAGTACTTCCCTCTCCTCCAAGTTTCGTAAGGAGGATTGGATGAAGTTCCAAGCCGATCTTTGATCCAGTATTACCGGTAAACTTGACACGTTTTGACAAGCCGGAAAAATCAAGTCCAAATGTGAGGTTTCTTTGAGTTAAAATTGTTTTAGTGGCTTGTTTAATAGCTTTGTCCAATTCGTCAGTGAGATGTTGTGGTGACGCATAGATGCCTGCAGGAATACAAAGGGGTAATGCCCATTTTTTGCCTTCTAATTCACACCCGTTTTTTCACTTGTGAAAAGGCTGCCGCCAGTTCTGGATCTTTAGTCACGATGTAGAATTTTCCTTCCTCCTCTTCAATGTTTTTGACTTGTGTGGGAACGATCATTTCCACGAGAGCCACTTCCCAATTTTGTTTGTCGACATCAATGGTTTTTGTCAGCTTGGTTCTAAAACAGCATTGTGTGTTGTTTGGGTACAATGCCATCGAACTATCACTGATGAGAGTGATGTAGAAAGAGTTCATGGTTTCTTAAATTTTAAACTTGGGTTTGGAAGAATGTATCCGATAGAAGTACTCATCAGCAGCAACCACAGTTCACGATCTGGACTGTTGAGACACAGGTTCACTAATGACACGATGACAATGATAAAGATGATCACAATCTGTGTCAAGAAAGTGATTCTGTTGTTTGGTACCTCACTTTTTCCTGTCTGTATACTGTTGTCTACCTGAACACTGCTGGTATCGGACTGAGACATGGTGTTCACGACGTTTATACTTTATACTAAATGTGATTTTGGAATCCAACTGTTAAACTTTTTAGGATATCCAAGCCACTTGACTTTCACTTCTTGAAAAGTTTTACCGCCTACACGCCTTGTACGCCGATCAAGAACTGATTCCACTTCGTATAGCTCATCATCTTTTATATGTTGAATTTCATCCCTGTAGAAGGATCCGGCGATAGTTTCTCCAGCCAAGTCTTCCAGTTTTACGGTCAATGGATGTGTTCTGTTGATGCGAACCACTTTGAACAATTCCACTGTCCAGTTGGGTAGATAGCCTTTGGCAAATGTTTGCTTGGTTTTATTGATGCGCACTATATCACCCACTTTCAAATCAGTTGATTTTTGCCATACAATGTCTTGGTGACTTCATGCTCATTTTCTCTAGACACAGATGCAGGGGTACGTCCGATGCTTCGATGAAAACGATGATTGTAGCCATGTACCAATAGTTGCAGTACATCCACATAATGACGGGTCTTGTGATGAGTAAAATATTTCCACATTCTTGATTTAAGCGTACGTTGAAAACGTTCAACAATACTCGCTTTAGTTTCTGGGTTTTCAGACGTGAAGAAATGAATGTCATGCTTGTCTAGAAACTTCTGAAAGTCTTTGTTCAAAAATTCTCGGCCTTTGTCTGTTTGCAAAGAGAGTGGTTTTCGGCCTTCTTTTAGAATAGACTGAAAGGCTTGGATGAGCGTCTTTCCAGTTTTGTCAATGATGGGTATTACCCAAGCATATTTTGAAAACACATCAATGACACATAGTAAGTAGCGATATGGTGAATTCTCTTTGTACATACGTTGCATATCTGCGAGATCAGCTTGCCATTGATGATCGATACCTCCTACCACAGTCTGTCGACGTCGAAATTTTCGTCGTATTGTTTTATGCAACGTGTAGGTTCTTTGACTTCTCAACCAGTCTCGTACATCCTCTAAAGTGATAGATTTCAACTGTTTTTTCGCTGCCTTGTAGAGTCCCTGAATTCCTCCAAAACTCGTAGGATTATCAGTATCATAGTACAGGTGACGAAGTAACGTGTCCTTCTTTAGTAGGCGTCCCATGACGAATGGGCTAATATCTCCTCGGGTTCTTCCTTTTTAATAGGTCTTCGTTTCTTTGATGTAGGTGCGTGGGCAAAACTATCATAAAATTCATCCTCCTCTTCTTCTTCATCATCATCTGGTGTTTGTATGAAATTCCATCGACGTTTATTGCCCACAACTTCTTGTTGGATGTTGACCTCTTTCAGTCCTCTAGAAAATTGTTCCCATCCTCGTGGATTTGACCCTTTCCGCTGTCGAAGTACATCATTGACCAGATCAATAATATTTGAACCTTCAACGGGTTTTCCATCATATTCTAACAGACCATGTTCATCCCAACTTAAGTGAGGATGGTCTTTCAACATGTTTAACAAAAGAGTAGCCTTTCGTCGCATGGTCGTAGGAACACTGTCTAGAATTTGATCTTTCAAGGTCATCGGTTTTTCCTCTTTCTTTTCAGTCACTGTACTTGTTGTTTTCTCAGCCATGTGTGGTCTGAAGGGTTTGAGTGCTTTTTTATGTGACACTTGAAAGCGATGTAATACTTCTCCAAATTGTTGTGCTTTTTCTGACTCAGACAATTGATTGTCGTCAAGAACTTGATTCATTTCTTTCTGTAATGATGAAGTCTGACTCACTTGAGGGGATGGGGGTAACCGAGGTCGTTGTTCCTTCTTCCAACGATTCATCTCTTCCAACAACCGAACTGGAACATAGGCCATCTTCTTCATATTTTCCGAATGAGTTCACCAGCAAGAGGTATAATTGTTTTGGCTAAGAGTGGTGCAAGTGCCAGCAGGGGTAGAAAACCACCTTTCTGATTGAGAATGATTTTCTTTTTTCGAACTGATACTTTCTTGGTCGCTAACTGTCGGAGCTGTTGTCTCTTAGAATGCAATCGACGCTTCTGAGCCTCCGACAGTGGTACATTGCCTTTTAAAATGTTTTGACAACATTCAGCAATACAATCTACCAATTCTTTTGGTGCTTCTTGAATAATCTTCTTTCGAAATTTGGGCGAGGCTTCTGTCAAAGCAAGCAACATTTTGCCATGTTTACGAACGAGTGGTTGTTTGCGCTTCATGATGACAAATGATGATGAAATGTTTGGTCTCTTTTATTTATACCACTGTTGAAGGGCTTGTAAAGCGATATTGCCAGCACTACTCAGTGGTCCTGAATTTCTCATCGCAGTAATGGCAGTAGGTAATGGGGAATGGAGACTTGGGATTGGTGAAAATCTTGATGATGATGATGATGAGGAACGCCCACTTGAAGAATTGGAAAGGTCAAACAATTGTCGTCGAACTGTAGGGTTTGGTGAAACCGTCATTGATCCTTGTGGTGTAGCCAACCCAGACCTCATCGAACTTCTATTAGAACGGGGAGTAGATGAGGTCAGTGGAGAGAATGGGGCCACAAGTGGTGATGCTTTGGATGATGTCCCTGATGTAACATCACGTCGAATCAGTATGGGGGACACTTTTGGTGTTCCAGTTGTTACAGAGCGTTTTCTTCTTACAGTGACAAATCGATCATGAGCCAATGTCTGCTTCTTCCTTGTTTGTTTCCTTACTGGTGACTTGCGTTTGGTTGGCTGTTTTCGTGGTTGTTGTCGTGACCGTTTCCTGGCTGGTGACTTTCGTTTGGGTGGTTGTTTTCTTGCTACTGGACCAAATTTTCTCACAGCTTTGGTCCCGTTCCATCGAAGCAGTGTACGAATGATGGTGCCCCCAAGGAAACCTCCACCACCAGGTTTTAAAATAAGTTGTCGTTTTGTGGCCAGATCCACATGTTGATCAGCTAACTGTCTTAAAATGTCTTTGTTGCGTTCCATAAAATTCATCGTCTGTTTTGCCACGGTTACTTTTTTCTCTAAGATGAGTCGTGCAGCTAAGGTGAACCATTTTACCATCTCTGTTAATCCTGATTCTACCAGCTCTTGTCGTTTCGTTGGGTTCTTTTCCCGACTCAACGATTCTAGAGCTTTGATCACTGTATGTGGTGTGTTTTCCATGGTAGGTGTATCCTTAATGATGATCGGGTGTCATGTTCCTATCATTTTATACTGTAGTGTAGACGGTCGGTCCTCGATCTTCACCTGTTACCCACCGATGGAACACATCTGTTCTTAAACGATTCTGGTCGGGTGTTCTTGGGTGAAAGTCAATGATAAGATATCCATGAGGTGTAGAGGTTGCATCTTGATACGCCATCACCAAATGGGGTAGTTGTATTTGGTTCGCAAGTGTTTTGATCTGGCCTTTATCTCTTGTGTTTTGAAATAATACCATGTAGTGTGCATTCAAGCTGATGGTACGACTAGCCTTGGATTGTTGGAACATGTTTTGTGTGATGTAAATGACAGTGGCATTTCTATGGTGTCCCTTACGCGTGAACCATAATTTAATTTTCTCCTCATCTTTTTCTCCTAACATATCATCAAATATGACGAGGTGTGGTAAGGTTGTATCGTCTACTATCTCTTCATCATCCTCAGGGATACCCTGAATGAATTTGATAGCTTCACGTTCTTGTAACTGTGCGTAGGCACTTTGCCATTCTTTGTAACACCAGACGATGCGTTGTGGTACCGCATGAAATAATTCGGTTTTGTACTCAATAAGTTTTTTTACAAATTGAGTTTTTCCTGAACCACTTGGCCCTGAGATGAAAATGTTACTAGGATGTTGAAAAAGTAAACTACTTTCCATGATGGTCCAAGAAATAATAACAGCATTGACATGACAACATTTTATTTTATACATCATAGCAAATAAAACACTTGAACAAACATCAGTCAAAAATGTAAACTATGACACACATCATGAATCAGTCTTTCTTTATACATCATCCATTCCGGCAATATCATGGTATATCCCATAGCATTTAAAGCCATGCACACTTCGTCAAACAGTTCCTCCGATTGTCTTAACGCCTGTTCTGATTGAATTCCAAGTACACGCACAGCCACCAACACAGCTCTACGCCATGGATTCCGAATTGGAGTTATGTTTTTTTCCTGTAGTGAAGTATTTCCCATGTTTTGACTTCTCATTCGTCTTGCAAGTACTCTGCGTAGTATCTTATTTTGTAGGTGTCCCAGAGGGATTCGTCTCCCAACTCAAACCTTTCTAAGTTGTTGAAATCGGGATCTTGAAAGAACTGTTCACTAGGATTTGGCCTCGTTTGTTTGAATATTGCGCTGCACTGTTTACCAAAAATGTTAAACACTTGCTCACAAGTGATAGGTTCTGGAGTCAGTAAAATGGCACGTATATCCTCTGGTGTGTCGTTCCGGTGGTTAATCGCAAATCTGAGATACATACGCTCATCAAAACGGTTCAGTTTCTCCACTGTATCAATGTTTAGGGTCTCAATGTATATGTACCACACGTCAGAGATCAGGTTGCGTAGCAGGTTGTAAATGGTAAAAATCCGTTGAAAGACCACACTTTTATAGCTGATTGGAAGATTACGCCCTCGTACATCATGAAACATATCATAAACTTGGTTTAAACAAGAGGAATCCTTCATCGTCTGGTGAATTATCTGTTTCCAACGCGCTGTGCCCAAGTAAAAAATAACTCGTTGCAAAATGCAGCAGGTTTCTTATTAGCTTCAACGAGATGTCTGTAGATCATCTGTTGTATTTCTACTGGTAGAGTGTTCATCGTGAATCTCCGTATGTTTCCACCACCGTTCAGGCTATTCAACACGACTACAAGCCAACTGGTTATGACGGTCGGTAACCGTACGGCACTGTCTTATATTTGTCCACGACCACGCGCTTTGTATACACTGAGCGGAACGTCTTGGTCTGTGTCTCACTGATCACTTTGCGATTTCTATGTCTCTTGATTCGGGATTCATATTCGATGACTGTCTTGTAATGTTTGCGATCTTGTACACAGTTGACCATAGTCTTAAAATTGACTTTTTGACTAGCATTGTAATCCAAAGTGATGCCTTTTACTTTGCATTTCTGATGTCGATTTCCTTTTTCATCGATATATTCATACCCATAGTTTTTTGGCCCTAATGCCACGAATTTGACAATGCGTCCATGTGGTACTTCATCTGTCCACTTTCCCAACTGGCTCTCTTCAATTGGAATGTTGTACTGGTCAGGGTCATAGATGTACATACAACTGTCTGTGTCAAAATACAGTACCCGATCTCCAAGTTTTTCCAACTGGGTGTAAAGTTCAAGTCGAGCATAGGACGTAACGAAGGCAGCTACCACTGGATTTGAAGATGAATGGGGCTGTGTTGCGTCTGTTTCATCCGAGTAATTCACCAACATGAAGTTGTCATGATCGAAAATCTCGGCAAACTGCACAGTGACATGACGGTCGGAGAGTAGGTCATACAACCGGTTCACCTTAGTCACATACTCGGTTTTGGTTTGAACATTGTTTTGTGCATTCTTACCCCACAAACAGTTCAACATGGTTTTGGCAAACGCTCTTTTTCCTTTGTTCTTTTTCACGTTGTCGAGCCAGATACCCTCTATCTGAAAGTAATTCTGTTTAAAGCGGGCTTCATCATCTTCTGTTTTTACCCAATTAGGGTAACCACTTGCTTCTTGTTTCAATTTCAAGTATTTGTTAATATACTGTTTATACACATCTTTACTCCATGCGTCCCAGTGCCAGATGTGGAAGACGTCTACCAATTGGTATCCTACCTCAAGAGCTTTGGCTATTTCCACATGGGTCCAGGTACCTGTCAACATGCGTTTGTACAGAGTGTGATTGCATTTTTCACACTCTTCCTCAGCACAGGTACGGCACAGTGTAAAGATCATTTTCTTGTTACAGTGAATAGGTAGGACTGGTAGCCACAGGTCTTGGGGTGGCAATACACGACATTTGATGAGTCCCTTGTACATTCCAATGTTGTTTATATCAATCATCTCTTGACTTAAGATGTTGGGATGTCCCACGGGGTATGTTTTGTACTTGTTCACGAATGGATACAGTGAGCAAATGTCAGCATACTTAATTTCTTCCTTGGTGGTTGTATCCACTTCATGGTATAATTGAATGGCATTGGTTCGTCCACCAAACAAAGCATCCCGAGGTAAAATAGGTTCTTGGAAGGGAAAGAAACGGTTCACAGTATCTCTGTATTCTGGTTCAATCTTGCATTTCTGATCAAAGTCACATTCCCACATTACAACTGTGTTGTAACCTTGTTGAGACAAGTCTTTCAACCGAAAAGTTGTGGCATTGTATAACTGTTCCATAGTTTGAAGTGTGTAACCGTTCACACTGTCTCTCCTTGGGTAACAATTTGGACATCCGTGTGTCCAGCACCCCATGAATTCGTATACGGTGTTCGTCTCTTTGTGGAATCCGTCAACGTAATAGGGTCCAATTTGTACTTCACCTCCATTTAATGCATGGCGAATGTGCTTATTCTCAATGGAAGCAGTTGTTTCTAACCAACGAATCCCTTTGATTGAGTATCGAGTTTTGTTTGGATACCCGGCATCAGAGATTACAGCCAAGGTCTTTGGAGGCATTGAATTTTTACGCCAAGCTTTGTTGCACACTTGAGCTAGAGTGGTCGCTTCCAGGAACGGATCAATTTGGTCACTGACCAACAGTTCTTTCCTAAACTCTCCACAACCTCGTCTCAAGATGTCCACATCTGATTTGCAGTACTTTTGCATTTCTAACTGAAAGTGAAACACAGCCTTTTGTGCCACTTTTGCATTGTACCATTTCAGAAACGCTTCTCTCTTGTCAGGTTTCATGCTGTCGGGTCTGTAAAAATGTACGGGGAGATAGTCTCCAATGTAGTCTTGGTATTCATCCGTTTGGCATAAAATGGAAACCATCCTTTTGCCATCTCAGTCAATCCAAACGTGTCGGGGAAATCGGACAAAGGCATGTTGAGAAAACTCAGTGAGTCGATGAATCTCACTTGATGGGCTTTCATCATTAGAATTTTGCTTCCATTCATGATCAATTTTGGTTTGGCTGTATCATGTGTCAGTAAGTGCCTCAAAATAAACTGTGCATCATATCCTTGTGAGTTGTGAGCAATCACTGTGGTACCTTTGTGACTGGGTTGAAACAGCCATGTACAAAATTCTGACAAAGTGTTGTTACCACGAAATATTTTTTCTCTAGGCTCATCCACAGCTTCGCATTTCTGACACGGGTTTTTCATGGATTGACACATACAGTCTCCACAAGCACGTTGAGCAACACAAAAGTTTGGTATATGTTCACCCGAATCAAATCGACACTCAAAGTCAAAGAAGATGAAAGGTACAGTCGGTGACTTCATGTTCTCTGGTTCTTTGTACGTGGGGATATAACACTGATGTTCTGCATCCACAACTTTCTTGCAATACTTGCATTTTTTAGTGCCAGGACAGAGATGGTTCTTCTTTGTACCCACAACCATTTGACCACAGGTCTTGCATTGCCATACACTTTCACAGATGTTTTTTGTAGATTTTCCTGGTTTCGCTTTGTGCTGATCAAAACATTTCTGACTATGAAATGTTCTACCACAGTGACCACATGGAAAGAATCCTTCTTTTGGGCATAGTGTCAAGGCGTAACACCGACAAATATTCTTACACCAGTGAGCTTCTCTGTTGTTATAACCGTAGTTACAGTGTTCACAGAAGTAGCTGCATCCCAGGAAACCAGTGATTGATGTAATGCAATCATAATGTTTATCATGATGATAAATGTGAATCACTTTGCTTTTGTCTGTCAGAGGTGGGTGATTGAACAACACGTCCATTTTCTCAAATTGTGGCCACACTTTGATCACATAGTCTGGATAAAGGTGGGCTTGAATCTTCTTGTATTCTTCTATACCACAAGGCTGATTTGGACTAATGCCCACACTATCTAACAATGTCTTGGCTTCTTGGCTTTGAAGAAATTTTGCAGATTGTCTCAAATTCCTTATAACTGGTAAGTTGGGATGATCTCATTGTATATTGATCGTGCCAAAACACATACTGTCGTGAACATTGTCTATCTTTATCATACTTCGTTTGACTTTGGACATGTTCTCAATGCTTAGGTGCGATCCAAACGTTCTTTTTGTTCTTCCACCTCCCTCGGGCATAATGACATGTGTCATTTCTAACTGGAGATCCCCGTCATGAATCTCAAACTTGTGGTTGCTTTGTGATACTTTCTCTATTTCGTTCAACAGCGTATCTCCTGAAATGTGTGTTGCATTCCCGAATGGAATGTGGATACCAAATGCTAGGTCAGGATGATTTATGGAGATACGAATTTGATCGTTGTCATTGACCCGTGCTTCTCTGTATAACTGTTTCACCATGTCATTGAAAAGTTGATGTGTAAATTCAAACGGTTTTTTATATCTTTCAAATGTAACATCGTACACGTGGCCCTTCGTTTTAAACTTTCTTGAAGTTCTCTGTGACCGTGGCTGTATGGAATAATATTCCCGTATATCACTCTTGGTCTTTTTTGCAGGTGGCTCATCATCATCGCTGCTTTCTTCACTACTCGACATCGTTGTGATTATAAGTAAGTGAGCAAAGCTTTTTTATACATCTAAGCTCCGCCCACCTGATCTCAGGCCTATAAAGTGCGGTGTGACCCGTCCACTTCATCACTCTCAAACCTGATTCAGACTGCTCTGTTCAGAATGACCTGCAATACATTTGAGTTCTGGGTGAAAGGACAACTACAAGCTATCAGTGACAAGCTGATCAGACTAGAAACAGAAAGACAAGTGACATGCTACCGCTGTCAGGAAAAGGGGCATTATGCATCGGCATGTACGAAGAAAGCTTCAACACCTCAAACAGTACGGGTGTGCTACCGTTGTCATGAACCGGGACATTTTGTTTCTAATTGCCCAAAACCTACAGTGTGCTACAGTTGTCACGAACTAGGCCACTTTGCATCCGCTTGTCCTAAGAAAGGGATGAATAGTACTGTACCTACAGTAAACGCACAGGTGGACAGTGAAATGCAGAAAATGGACGTAGTTGAGACAGTGCCACAGACGGACAGTGATGTTGAGCTACTAGAGACTGTCTCTGAGTTGGAGAAACCTACCGTAAAACCCAAGAAACGCAAGAGAAGCGTCAACACATGCATCGTGTGTCCTGAGCCTCACCCATCAACAAGCAATACAGAGTGTAACCGATCAGCTAAGAAGCGAAAAATGACATTTGAACACTAGACTTGAAAAAACAAAGTTGTGTTATGTTCATTATTTGCTGTATGACGCACGTTTAATTCATTGTTACTGACACATGTTTGTTGTTAAACACAATAAAAAAATCATATGACAATTGTATTAGTTATCCTTTCTACATCATTGTAATGGTCCTGAAAAGGACCGTTATTTATTGAGAAGTGTCTAGCACTCACTCAAATACAAATACCGCCAGTAATGCCTGCTGGCTTCTGGATATGCCAGGTAAAACCCTGACAAATCCGGGTACAATGGCAAAGGGGGTAAACTCGGGTATAAGTTGACACCCTCTTCCTTTATACCCTCTTCCTTGACTTCTACTTTCTTCTCCTTTCGTAACGCCTTCCTTGCACGTCGGAATAACTTACGAAGGAAATTCATGGTGAAGAATGAATACATACACAGCATGACACAATTTATAGTCAAGAAAAAAGTAGGTTAGTAGGTCAATCCACCCCAAAATGTCAAGGCCGAAGACAATGCTATCTAACTCAGGTCAAGGTCGAACTTGATTTATTGGATGAAAAAATAACGTTCTCTGATTGGTGTGCGCCAACACAAGAAAGTAGGTCAATCCGGTACTATAAAACAGTGCACATACTCTATACTTTATTATTCATGATTGAAACATGAGACCGTACACACGTAGGTCCACCCAGACTTGCTAAAATTGTTCCTCGACAGTCCCAGCTATGAGGAACGAGAGAGCGACCCAGACAGCTATCACGACCAAGTTGATGTGTATGATCTATATGTCACTCTTACAAAAAGGGGAGATCTCCCTAATTACCTGTCAGTTACCTTTGAAGATGTACCATCTACCCTACTACAGGGATCGGGAGACAGCCTGAACTTCATAGGTGACAAGGATCTAACCCGTTGTCATTTGCATCTCCTTGCAGGATGGATGAAGAGATATGTCATGGGATGGGACTGTCAAACGTGTGGTATAGACCACAATATGTGATGGGACTGTACAACATGTGGTATGGACCACAATTCATAAGAAACAAAACGGCCCTTTTCAGGGCCAACCCAAATGTCTCGAAAGGACATTTTTACAATTGTCATTTTTACAATTTTACATAAATCTGTTTTCATATAGAGTACCATTCGGTACTATAGATTCGGTTTTCATATAGATTTGGCCTAAATCCAAAAAAAAAAAAATTTATGGTACCACGGTACCATAAAAAAAAATTATGGTACCTTGGTACCATAGTGCCCCCATACTATTGGTACCATTCGGTACTATAGCTCCTTTGCTCAAAGTCTTTAAAGGCTTACATTTATCAAACATTCCCATGATCACTTGATGAACCATGTTCACAATTCAATGATAGATGAATTACTTTCAGGCCTAAGACTCAAACCAGTATGTTGAAAAAAAAAACAACAACACACACACACACAAAAACGTTTCGTCAGTCTTTTTAGGTTGATCACAGAAAAAAAGCCATACAATATTTTCCCTTTAGCTCCGGAAAAAAATTACCGAGATGGTTATTAAGATTTAGGAAACGACCAGAGGTGAAGAAAAATCGGGAAGAGGTCAACATTATGTAGTATCCCATGTGTTTTGTTGTCAGACATTGCCAACAGTGGCAATCAGTGCGTCTGAACGGGAGCATTCACTTGTTTATTAAATTGTCCCGGAATTGGTTCTGCAAAAGATGTGTCGAGAGTTTTAATCTAAAATGATGTCATACCATTTGGCGATCGTCATTAAAAAGGCAGGGACTGTATAAAGAACTGGTATAGGTTTTATCTCTGGCTATGGTTTGTCAAAGCCGCCAAAATGGTACTAATGTTGTTTTCTTGCTTGAGGCATATAAGGGTAGTAATTGGATGTCAAGACGTTGTGAACGACCTGCCAAGTGTGCCATTTTGCTATTTGTCTTCGGCATGATTCCGCAATGCAGAATAATTCTCCATATGACTAACTAATGCACTGTTGTAGGTGTGACGTTAACTATAAGCAAACTTCATGGCTTGTTTGGGAAGAACGATCAAGATAAGATCATGAAATATATCATCAATCATTTTCTTGTTCAGTTTTTATTTCTTGCTTAGTCACGTATTTTGAGGGACATGTTTTTTCTCAAGAGATATTAATCTGACGGGCAATTCATTTCATCAGAACGAAATTTTGCTAATGACGGTACCCGACCGAGAAAATTGAATTAATAAAATGAAATTAAATAATAATAAAAATATATCGGTGAAATTGTTAGTTACATGTTTTGTATTATGAATATATACATTGTATAAATATTTTGCCCATATTATGATTTTAAAAGCGCCATGAATTAATAGGATTGTATAGTTCGTATACATGTATACATTTGTGAAATGCAGTGCCTTATAAAGTCCTTTACGTATTTCATCAATACACATACACGTTTTGAATTGATATATTAGGAATATCAATCTTACTGGCATGTCAGTTAAAGTACTGATAGGCTACAGACATAAAGTGGTGTGGTCCCGATCTGATATTGTTACTGGTTTATCAATTTAAGTACAAATGTACTTAGTAACAGGATGCAGGCATACTGTGGATTTGGTCCAGATCCAACTGATTCTGAGATCTTAAATGACTCCTTTGTATCGACACAAAGTAAATTAAAAAAAAAAAATGGCAGAGATGCATACATTGCGGGTTTTTTTTTCACGATTTTTTTTCGCGGTAAATGAAGTAACAATGATATCTCGAAACTAATCTATAGATTCGCCCAGGACGCTTTTAGTGTACTCTAGAACTGATCCTGAGAGGTCATATATTCGGTCATTGTAGACACGAACCTCACTTTGTCTCGAGATTAACCCAATTATTTGTGAAATATTCCCTACAAATGGTGATTTGGAATCTCCTGGTTATCATATGTGAGATTAAACATGACAATGTGGAGCAATAACATTGACTTATTCTGTATAACATCAATAAAATTGCTGCGCAAATGCTTATGAGTCGCAGTGGAAATATATAACTTATTAATACGGTGTATGATAAAGGAAGAAAATAAAGATATGCTTGATATAGAACAAAGTTTATGGATAAAGTTCAAACATCAAATTCACGTTAATGTAAAAATGTTATTTTGAACAGGACTGGTTTTATATTCGTAAAGCTTTTCATTTTTCTCTTGAGAAAGAAGGTTTTGGGTTGATATATCGGTTTAATGAGTTACTTTACCATCGATGCATAGTTGATAATAAAGCAGAAGGATATATAAAACTAAAAAATAATACGATTCAAATGAAAAGCGTTTGATTGGAGCTATTGGTACAGATGGTATAATGAGACTTTGGAGATAAATAAGACCATTTCTCATAGAGTTTTCTTACACATCATATCACATTAAGAAAATTTCATAAACGCTAAAGAGAGAGAGAGAGAGAGAGAGAGAGAGAGAGTTTGTGTAAGAGAATGAGTGGGCAAATGAGATGAGACATTAATGACAAGCAATATGAGAGAGAGAGAGATAGAGAGAGAGAGAAAGATCATTTGGTAGAATGAAAGACGGACGCGTATACATATCAAAGTTAAATGGAACAATTGCTCATAATCTTAGAGATTATACGACCATTCAGCAGCTCTCAACTGATTTCAGAAGATGCAATTGGTCTTTATTGTTTTCACTATTAATGAAAAAAAAAACTGTTATTTTAATACACACACAAAAAAAGATATTTACTTGTATTTACTGAGCATTTGTATAGTCAAATTTCATGACATGATTGTCTTGACCATTAGGTGCTCCCTTAGTATCATTGCACAGATGATATGGTGCGTTTATGTAGGATCAGAATTGTAACGACAAGACTAGTCAGCTATAAAATAATGAAACATTAGTTCTTAAATGCCCTTTAAAAAGCGACTCGATTAACCAATGGTTAAGAATGACGATCTTATGGCTCCCAGCTTTTAACATGAAGGTCGTATCTAGAAACGCAACAAAACCACACAACAATAATAGAGTAAATGTATTTCGGAATTGTGTATTTCGTATATTAATTTTTATCGACTTTCTGAACAAACTTAATTGAAAACGAACCTTAAATGTTGATATACAAGTGTCTTTACATATTTTGTGCTTCATACATGTGTCAAGTTACACAGAATATTGGGAGTAAAGCTGAGAAAAGTAGTATGAACACATAAAATGCACAGAAGGTCCTAAAGGGTACACATAAAATCAGATTATATTAACCCAGCATTCCCCACAACCTTGTTTAAAACAATATACTCAGGCACCAATCTGCTATCATGATCAGTACTAGGCCCCACCCCCACACACATTGATATAGCTTTACTCCTGAATTCATCCAATTTTTTAAGCAAAAATGTATAGCAAACACATAAATTAACTCTTTTACAATATTCGGCAAAAAAGTGAATTAATTGCGTTATTGTTTTATTTCACTCCTTTGAAAAAAAACCATAGTATTCGCACGCAAATTAGCAATTAATTCCCATTCAAAAAAGTACAGATATTGTAGTAATGGGCGTAACTTTACGGAAGATGTCAACAAAATGTTTCTATGGTTACGGGTATAGCTATTAAACAACGTTGAATAGAAATGAAGACGTTAGACAGAATTATGCGTCAAATTCAACAAAATATCCAGCCTGAAACATATTTACTTTTTATACCGATTGATCACCCCCTTGCGACTTCTGGTAGCACGGAAAAAATATTACGAGCGCTTCGAATGGTAGAAATAAATTGTGGAAAACTTGAATATTGCGTTTAACTATACATCAAGGATATGTTCTATCAGAACATTTATATAAATATGCATCGGGGACTCCAGAAATCGCAAAGGTGTGATCAATTTTGAAAAGAGATAATGTTTTTTATATATATATATTTATCTACGCACTACTCTAACTTCAAACGCTATTATGTTGATACAAATGTCTATATTTGAGTAATCGTGTGTACTTTATCATATGATATGTAGGATAAACAGTAAACACACACACACACACACACACACACACACACACACATGTAGACAATTGAATGTCCATATACTTCTGTTTGCCAATGTAGTGTGTGTTTGAGCATCGATCTAGCTATCGGGCAGTTGTTTGGTTCTAGTCCCGCTTTGGGCACATTTTCCACTTTATGATTTCAAAAATAATCCAGCTACACTGAGCGCATGGGCAGCTGAGTCAACAGAGACACGTTATCTTGTGGGTTAGATCACATGCGCATCGCCTCGGTATATACTCCACATTTACTTACCAAACTTCGATTTATTTTATCTCGGTAATACGTTATGATTAGTAATGCCCTAAAGGAATCGTTGGTAGGAATAATTTGAAAATTGAATAATGGTAAATTATACACACAATGTATATATGAATGCAAGAAACCTTTAGTACATCTGTATCAGTACATCTATACCGCTGAAATTGTTATCAGTATTGATTGTCCTATATTGTACACAAGTTATATAATAACATAAAAGAAATATCGACAGACATACATTTTTGATGTAGTTTGTTTATACAAAATATTCAAATTCATGTAGATTTCCAGAAGTAGACTGATTTCTTTTCCTATATTCAAATGCATCTCAAGCTGACATTTTCTTGAAGGGACAAAATCGATCTTCATCACAATATTTTCACCTACATAACTTCCCTGAACTACTCAAATCATAAAGTCCTCTCTATCAATAATAGTGCTCCCTTCTATCACATTCGGAAGATATTCTAGAAAATAAGACATTTTGCAAACAGGTAAAGCTTAACCCTTTTCCTCATATAGACTCATTTTGACGCACTCAATAGGTACCACATAAAGCCTGATCTGCAGAAAACAACAGTTAAACCTTACCAAATTTATTTACAAAATCCTCATTTCCAGACCACTGAGGAGCAGCGAACAGCATAAAACCTGATCAGCCTGCGAGTTACTCGCAGGCTAATCTTGTTTTATGCTGTTCGCATAGGTCTTTTCATGGTTTCCTCTATGAGGGAAAGGGTTAATATGTATCATGCATTTAATACAATCACTGTAAATTCCCGTATATAAAAAAGAATGAAGATAATTTACAGTATTGAAAATTTAGCTCCGTCAATCTGCCAGCCAATGAGTTCATTTGCTATTTAAGAGAGTTCACATTCCACAGACGATAATTCAGTTATTTTCGGATATTTGACTGTTACAGGCGGGTTATTTCTGTAACAATGCACTATGAGGTTGAAGAGTATTGACATGTTATCACAGCCATTTTCATCATCTCGACATCTGGCTATCCATTTTGAGCACCTGTCATGGTTTTACGATAGGCTGTATATATACATAGTTGATGAGTAGCGATTAAACATATATCTAATATATCCAACTCACGATGCGGATTATTCTCCCACTAGACATAAGTGGTATTACTGATTCAATTCCATGTCAATGTTTCCTCATTGCGCTGTCCGGGGTTATTTCTACAAAGACATTAATTTCCAGACCGAGGACAACAACGTGATATGAAGTCATCTTAAATTCAATAATTTTGTTTTCATGATTTGTTCACGAATATATAAACTTTATTGATTATGCAAATGTCTCGGTTCTCTTGTCTTAGTTCCCCCAACGTATTCTGAGTGAATAAATTGCCCTATCTTTATGCCATGACAGGCTAATTGTATACGGCTTATGCAGTGGGGTCATAAAATTGGTGGTTTTATTTTATATTCTTACAACATTTATGGCCCAATTTTTAACCGACTTTTACACTGAAACATTAGCAAAATATATATGCGAAATGGATTCATTAGTTACTGAAATATTTCAAAGGGAAATTATTTGTGATATTTTGAACAAAAATCCTCGCATAAAAGTTTTATTGGTTGATTAAATCTTATTGATTTATTTTGCTACGTTTTCCAATAAGATTCTGAAACATTCTTCTCTTTTGAAAACAGAAAATTACGTGAACATTTCAAATATTTACTCAGTAGGTAGATAACATTAGGTGGCAAATAATCTAATGCATAAGGATTTCAGGGATATATTTTGATCATACTTTGCTAAAAGGAGTTATGCATGCCCCTTCAAACCCCATTTAAGCAACCCATTTGGACATTTTGCCGAATGACCATTCCAAGGCGGCATCTGTTGGTATATGAAATTCTCTTCCCGTGTTGTTGTTGTTTTGATGTTGTTATTTTTTGTTTTTTGTTTTTTTGTCCATTTTATCCTTACGTGCACATCGTTCTGGTGATACTTTATCTCTAATACATGTTGTATTTCTCGTAGGAATTACCTTTATTTCTCGTAGGAATTGCCTGTATTTCCATAATTATTCAGTTCTGAACAATCGGAATCACTCTTCATTGATTCATTTGGACCGGAATATGAACTGTCATGTTCGAAACATACATGTATACATACATTTCCTTTATTTGGCATCAAATATAACATATATAGCCAACAAAAACGTATCAGAAATGTGCAAGAAGAAGAATGATCGACGCTTAACGGCCGCCATGTCACCATCTAAGAAAGCGTCAACCAAGAAATAACCCCTGGATTCTTAATTAACGTATGTGATACAAAACGTGAAACATATAAAAATGATTTATGAGGGCATTGAGAGATGGTACGGATTATCCATATTATTCTAAAGTTATATATATATATCTCTTAAAAGGCCAATACTGAGAAAAATATATATGACTTATATGAAGACATATTGTCCTAGATAAACCTATGACCACTTCTCTTGTAATATGGAAAAAAATGAAATTGGCGCCTAGATTCGAGTAATATGTAAAACCTTTTCTTAAGCTTATTCTCAGTTTTACTGGAAAAATAAACAACAAAAAGAAAATAGACTAAAATTAAGAGACTTAACTGTCGTCTTACTATATAAAGGGTTACGTATGAGTATTTATACACACTGCTCGTGGAATTATATGAATTAACAAAGACCCAAATGTTTTCTGTCTGTAGGTTGCAAAGGCAATATCAGCTTGGAAATTTATTGTGAAACAACTTGTTTCATCTAATTAAACAAATTGTTTGAGGAAACAAACTTGAACATTACTTAAATAATCATCGCAAAATATGCCCTGTTGTTGTTCCAGTTGTGAAATTGAAATTGCTTACTCTCTAGAACATATAATGCTAGTAATCAACTGTTCCCGTATACAAACTGTTAGAGCATCCGAATCTTGAACCGGAAGTCACGGTAAAAGTATAATTAAATGGCTCTGATAGCTCTCTGCTTAACCCTCAAACTACATACAGGGCAAAACGGCAACCATCCAAAGCCACATTGTCTGTCTCTGTTGTATGAGGAGTAATTTTAGACTATCAATTCTACATATGTGATATACATAATTGAATTTTCATACATATCTGTAGACCATCTTGCCGTTTTATGTTAACAGCAATAGCAGACTGTAAACTACTTTTGAATTGTTTGACTATAATGTCACTGTCAAGATGGCATATTTTTATACCGGACTGGTCGTTCAAATGTCAGGAAAATGTAACTGGATGCGGTATCATTTAACACACAAGATACAAATATCTTTGTTTTACGTCGGTTTTATACAACAAAGAATATTAGCACACAGACCTATTATCCGACAAATCTTACTGTATATTAACAAAGGAAAAAATCAGCTGTAATAAAAAAATCAAGAGCATAAATCATTATAATTTCATGCAACTAAAGCAGAGTTATACAAATAAGACATTGAACATTTCTCAAATATATACAGTATACAAAAATGTCTAAATTAAGCATATTAAAGTATAGTTAGGACACACATAAAATTTCTTAGCACACAAAAAAGCTAAAAGTACACAAAAGTAGTCACATTTGCATAAATTAAAATGCACAGCTAAGAAAAGAAACACACACACACACATACACACACACTTAAAACATCTTACAATAGTAAAATACAACACACACACACACACACACACACATATATATATATATACAAGATCTTGTGAAATATACAAATTATAATTTCAGTTGCAGGTTTGTAAAGCTAGTGCAGTAGCCATCTTCCAGACGACCAGGTATGTCCAGAACTCCTTCCGGTTTGTAGCTACCCAGGTATGGCCAGAACTCCTTCCGGTTTGTAGCTACCCAGGTATGGAACAACCTCCCAAATTATATCAGGAAGGCTGAAAAATTCTCTCAATTTAAAGGATTGATCATTACCTTGGCGGGCCCAAGTTGTAAGTGTGCTATGTTTCATACATAATTCGTCTCGTATGCTGCCTAGTAATCTTTAATACATACTGCAGTTGCGTGCTTTGTGTGTTTATATATATATATATATATATATATATATATATATATATATATATATATATATATTGGTGACAATTTAATTAAGTATTTAATTACATTTCATTCTACTGAATGAAAAGTTGTTGTATTCAGTCTTGGTATTTTTTTAAGCTCAGAGTATGCTGAATCAAATTTATTAAGAAAAATCAGAGCCTGTAGAAAGTTCCGAGTTGTGTTCTATGTTGGTACACCACTAAACAATTTGTCCGTGTTTCGGAGAGGAATTACTGATAGTTGAAAAGTGGACACGCATATTCATAGCAAAGATACTCTTAAGTTCCATGCGATATTTGGTTTTGAGCGACTCACTTGTTTTAAATGATCTTGGGTAGATTGTTCGACACTTTGTCCATAGCACGCTTTGTTAAAAGCAGAGAATAACCGTTGAGAAAACAGAAACTGTCGATACAGCGATTTCTGTAGAGAGACCGCCGTTATCGCTACGCACCATGCTTTTGCTATTTGTCAGAATAACATCGATAAGTGTTGCTTTATGATCTTTTTATATGACATGTTGGTTCTTTGATTACAATTTCCAAGTTAAAACAAATCACATATTTCGTGGGGCATATTGTTTTGGGTTTGTTTGTTTGTCTGTCTGTCTGTTTGTCACAATACTTAAACCTTGTCCATTAACATGGGAAACCTTCCAACTACAGCCTCCAAACTTCAAAGGTTTAATGCACCTTAATGAACTCTACATGCAAGGTGACCTTGACCTTCAAATGACCTTGACCCCAAGGTCTAAGCCCCCACCATCCCGCGGTCAAGACAAAGTGTTAAGTGTTGTTCAAATACACTGTCCTTCATAGAAAGTTGTCTGTATAGGCACAGAATCGCCCGTTTTCTGCTATTTAAGTTCATTTTATAAACATACACTCGATATGCTTTCTTTCAAGTTTTTTCCTTTCTTTGAAAGTTAGATCAGCACGCACAACAGTCATGAGACCATCTCTATAGGCATTCGTGTCATGTCTCTAATGAAGAGACAATTGTTAAATGTCTCGTCGAGTTAAGTCTCCGCATGGATAAACATGTCAGTCAGATTATCATATAAAATCTGCTGAATGTCTTCAAATTTATACCTTACACTGTTTATATTCATGAAATAATAGGCCTTTTCTTGTTTTCATTCCTTAAGTCATGCATTTTGTCGAAATGTTTGTGTTAGTGTCTTCAGAATCTTCGGGATCAATTTCCGAAGAAAGCTTGGTAGAATAATTGGTATAAACAAGCCAATCCTCTTCTAGGTCTGGCTGGGGTTGAAAGTTGTCATTTATGTTCTTATATGCGCGTCCATATGACCGTATTTACTACTTAACTTCACAAGTACCTGTAGACATGGCTGTGTCACACACCAGCATAGTAGCGTTAAATCGGTCTTCAGTGGACGTAGTCTGTAAGTGACGTCACTTCCTGTTTAAATGTGAAATAACAACGTTGTTCAACTGTTATAATAAGAGCAGCCAAGGATGATGGAAATTGATCCCATCCAGTCTGTTACATCGGTATTTATTTATTTATATATTCAAATGGAACACACTACATTTATTTGCTTCTCTTAACGATCAGAGATCATTTCATCTGACAAATTCCTTGACAATAAACATAATATGTACAGCATATTATTACTCCGTCATGGTGTATTTTTCGTATAATATGACAAGATCATTATAAACACGAACCTTAATAGAGTTAATCTAATTTCATTGAAAAATGCATTCCTTTCAAGCGGTTTAAAATGAAATTTGCTGTTACGATTCAGAAAAGTTTTATTATAACGTCAATATTTGTGAATGACGTTTAAATACGTTGAATTTAAATTATATTATTAAGGACAGAACTAAATAAATCATTTTTATTTATTTTTAACCATGCTTTATATTGACATTTTGATAGACCACACCATTATTCTACATTTCCTAAATAATAATTTCTCATATTTCTATTTTTACTTCTCAATCCATTACTTCAGTAAACACTACAGAGCCCAGAATCATGTCTAAGGTGTGGATCAAAGTAAAATAATGAGCTAATTGATAAAACACAATTTGTCTACTATAGGAATTAATCTAATCAAATTTATTATCCAAACATATGAGAAAAATATATACATGTATTGAAGTCAGTTTGTCAACACGTTATTATAATAGGCATGACTGTGCTTAAATTCGGTTGTTAAACATTAAATTAATAAAAGTAGTTTGCCTTTGACTCAAGAGACAGCCGGAAAACTGCATTATACTTTGATCATTAGCAGACGCAGCAAATGGGAGTCTGAATATTTACCCTTTAGATTTTCGCTGTTGTTACGTGTGTTTAGATTAGGATATAAACTAATTATTCCGTGAAAATATAACCAGGACAACCAGGAATGCCTCTGGTTAGGTTATAGCTTTGAAATTCCCTTTGATATGTATATTTTAAATATCAAAAGTCTTGAAATGCCATACGAAAAATATATGTAGGATCATAAATGGCTTTGCAATTATTATTATTACACCACATTTATATAGCACTTTTTTCATATATGTTTTACGCTCAAAAGTGCTTTACAATCTGTTTAAACACAAAAAGAAAATAGGAGATGTAAAATACATGCAATGAAACCATCCACTGAAACTAAATACACCTAAAATAAGGCAAAAATATCATGCGTAGAGTGTTTTAAAATATAAGTAACAACAGTGTCATAAAATTAAATAGTATTAAAGTAAAGTAAAGGTTCCCTGATAAAATTTAAGAAGCAATCTGGGAAAATATCATTAAATAAACGTGTATAAACAACATTAAAATGTTTAAATCTACAGTTAATTAAAAGTACAGTAATCGAGTAATTTTCCATTTTAATGATCGCTATAGAATCGAACAAAGTAGTATGTTTTTAAGAGTTTCTTAAATGAGACGAAACTGCTGGACTGGCGTATTAATACTGGCAACGAGTTCCAGAGCAATAAGGGTTTTCATAGACGATAGGTATTTGATGATGCTATATGTTAACTTTTTCCTCTAAAGGAACAATGGAATGAAAATTTAAAGCACTGGTATAGATCGAAACCTTAAAAACATTTGGCATTTTTAACATAGGTACTAAAATATGCCATCTAGTCAATGACGATTCTGTCACACAATTCAGAAGTACTTTCATAATCTTCTTTTGCTAATAAGGAAAATTAGTTCAGATAATAAGGCAAGCTGATCTACAGATATGTATACAAATTCAGTTATGTATATCACATATGTAGGGGTGATCGTCCCAAATTACTGGTCATACATCAGAGACAGACAATGTGACTTTGGATGGTTATCTTTAGTTTCATCTTGAACTGGCAAATGGATGAGAACAGGGTCAGTAGATGGTATTAAATTTAGACGATGAGGATCAATAGAAACTAGCTGATGTTCTGTCTCGTGTTCTGCTGAACCATGCGGGAGTGAAGGAAGTCTTAAATGTAAGAAATACGTATATATCGGTTGGTGTAACTTGTGAACAATACAGTATTCAACTAGGTATAATATGAACAATTATACATAGTTTTGTGTTAAAAAGTTGTGCTTGTAAATATTCAAATGGAGTAAAGTTTGTTTATTCCTTGTGTTTTGCATATTGATTTTTCTTAGTCCCTTTTCAACTCAAATAAATTGAAGTAAATAGAATTGAAAACAATGATCTTTCTGAATGCTTGAATTGTAAACATTATTTCTAAAACTTTTATTTATATCAAAAAGACGGTCAGATATATTTATATGACGATGTTACAAACAGTAAAACATGTAATTTTGATTTCATGTTTAATGATTATACGATCAGTCCTTACAAACATGGCACCATGATAATTTTTCGCAAAAAGTTATAAATAATGGATTATACTAAATCCATCCTAATATTACCTTAACTGTACACAAAAAGCAGATACTTTAATGCAATTAATTGTTTGTTTCATGTTGTTTTATTAAAAAAATATTGTCTTGTGTTTTCAAAATGGCACTTAGTCAAATCATAAATAAATACTAGTCTCTTTTATAGATTGTGATCAATAATAATAAACATGTTTTAAGCGTCTTTTAATTATCATATTAATTCCCATAAAGTTTCGATAGAGGTTAATTCTAGCTAATCGGAGTATGAATTCATAAAGTAATTCAATCTGAATTCAAAATGTAAATGTAGAATATATCACACTATCTACGGAAACTTAAACCGCAAAAAGTTTCCATTTCTACCCGAAATGAGATGTTATCCTACGTAATCAACGAGCACGTCCCGAACACCTAATCTACATGCAGCTGTGCAGTTTCACACATTGTTCAATGGGAAATAAACATACCGTTGAGAATTTTCCTGGTCACTGATAGGTCAATTTAAATCAGCGAATTATACCGGGAATTGCCGATACTCTGGTAAATGGTCTATTAACAATATCACGACTGATATTAAAGACAATTTTGCCGCTTTTAGGTCAATCACGTCTAAAAACCGTTCTTCGGCGTTGTATTTCTTTTCGGTGTCATGAAAAATATTTATCAATTCGTGGCTTATACAGTATAACTGTTAGATTCAAATAACAGAATAATTGACTGATTTATCACAAGACATTTGTGTCCGCTAATTCATTTAAACCGAAAAGACCTAGATATATCTACTAATCAATTATTTGAGTTTTTACGAGAATATATACAATACACAGTCGGTTTTGTCTTTATCTGGGATATTCCCCGAACAGAAACCCTGTTTTTGTTATCTATGATTGAAACATATTCTGATGTCTATTCATATAAATAAATCGCTATGAAGTAAGGTATGAACATCACTAGTACGAACCATGATGACACAAACCAGTGAAAAAATATACAGCTGTCAATCTCTATCCCATTTATACCGATCTTGGAGCTTAAGGTCTGCAGATTATACTATCTGTCTGAATCTCAAATGGACACATTTTGTTCATTTGCTCTAAATGGCAGTGTGGCCTGATATAAGGGCATTTGTTTTGTTGTGAGCCTTGCACAATTAATATGTATATCGATGTAAAGTCCTTAATTGAATAAATGAATTCCGGTAAAGTAACCGATAAAGTCGATAATGGTATCGACCATACCATCGATAGCATCGTTCCTTTAATTTGCAAATTAAAAGACTGCAACGTCGAAGCCACCTTTTAATTCCGAGAATCAAATGTGTATTTTTGGAATCAGACAGTACCAGTGCGTTAATCGATACCTTTCACCTGGCTCTTAAATTGTCTCGGAACAAGTTTTGCAGAACTTGCGTTGAACTTTAATCTAAAACGATGGTGTGCCAGATATCTAAAATGTTTCAGATTATCTGCTACACTATTGACTTTTGTCAACATTGCGTTCAAGAGGGAGACTGTTTCTGATTTACAGTTAGAATTAGAATGTTCACAGTGAGAATAACGTTCGCTAAATCAGCTACTATATAAAACAGCATTTGTGACAATAAAGAGTTAAAAACACATTACTTATGAATTACCAAGTCTTGTTTTATTGATATTCCTCTGAGTAAACTCACATTATACCCCCATCCCTTAAAAATATCCCAACATTTGTTTTAAAGCAATACAAAATACATTCTTTAAAAAGGTAGAACATTAAACATTGTCAGAACGTAATGAAGATGTAAGTGCGACAAATGCGTCTTGTCTAATAAACTATTTTGCTTGAATCATACCCTTATACCGATTTATCCTTACCTTGCAACTTTAGGAATCGCGGACGCTTTTAATATAAGAGCGCTCGGATTTTTGGACCTATTAGGACGTCTACATATGCCTCTGGAAATCTTTAAGTCTCAAGTGGGTGATCAGGTAACGCTGTTCTACATCATTTTTTTTATCCATTTATGTATATATATTTTCTTTGGGCTTCTGTCTGCGTTGTTTGTGAGATCAAAGTATTTGTCAATGAAGTACACATGCATTTTGTTGATATATTAGCTTTTATCTGACTTATCGGACTTGCTTTATCTTAATATTATAATGGGATTATTTAAGATAATAAAGACATTTAAATCGCTAGGGGAATACAAGTAACGTGGGTTGAAATGCCACCTTTTGCGCAGATAACCATGGTGCGAAGGTCACATTTACATACCAAACTTTTATTTTCTTAAAAGCTACGATAGGCCTACGTAAGGTTTAAAAATGCCATGATATATATTTTTGTGGGGTAACCTAGTATATTCTACAATAATAACGGTTGATTATGGTATGTTTAAATACTCGAACATTTCATAATCGATAGAAATGTAGATATTTATTGAGTGCATACAATATACATACAACAAAATACCAATATGGATTAAGTCGTCAAGACTCAAGATTATGCAATTTCGGTGAATTGTCTTCAGTAATGTTTTCTTTTTCTTTTATTTAATATTTTTATCAAATCGCAAAAACGCTTTCCCCAAAGCATAATTTACGAAACGGCTGATATTTCTAGTGAAGTTTGTATAACTGAATATAATTAAATTCCTGTGTATAAGGGTTGATTACCAAAAGTTATCTGATTTCCTTGCCTATATTTATAAACATCTTATGGTGACATTCAAGTTCACTGTTTTCCAGATTATTACAAGTCTTTCTAGGATAAAAGGCACATTGTAAGTTTTTACGCCACTGAATCATGAAAGAAGTCACGTGAATACATCAGTACTGGGATATACGTCCAGCTGTCAATCCACGTGTACAATTTAGTTTATTGTCGTTGAGTTTGCGTTTCACAGACGGTAAAACAGTTATTTAGAAGATTTAATTACTTCAGACGGGTTTTTTTCTCACTTGCTGTCATTGACATTATATCACACTAAATTACATCATCGCGACATCTACTTAACAATTCCGTCTACAGCGAGTGCTTATTATTAGCGATTTATTGTTTGTACTATTTTGATGTGTCGTAATTAAGGGTCGATCTACGATATCCCTTTTCAAGGTGCAGAATCCATACTAGGCTACCTTTGATATTTTTGTTGAATAGTCAAGAAGTCATCATTTGAGATTGAGTTATTATTTCTACAAGGAATGTAATTATGCATTTTTAACCAATGTCTTTAGTTCAATAATTTTATTTTCATGATTTCCTCACGCAAGTATAAACCTTATTGGACTATGCAAATGTATTGGTTCTCTCACGACCCCTGCTTAAAAATTCGTTGTATGTTATGGCTGATTAATTGTAGATGGTCCCTTTTTTACGGAGTTGTGCAAATGGCGGCAAAACCATTGTTTTCACATAAATATATTCGAGAATATTTTAGATTTTGAGATTAAGACTCAACATTTAAAGCGACATACACAACATGAATAACCCAACAAAGAAGGTTTATCCTTTTAGATGAAATTTGTAATAGGAAACGCGGTTTTGTATTCAAAGTCATTTCCTTGTAGACTTATTCTTATTTATTTTATAGTTTTTGTCTTCTGTAGGAAGATTCTGACACTTCGAGATGTTCTCTTGAGAACAAAAAAGATGTTAAGATTTCAAATATTTACTCTGGTAAAACATGAAAATAGCGATCAGAAAGGATTCACGTTCATTCTATATAAATTCCCACCATGAACAAATCAAATACATAAGGATTACATGTAATTTCCAACTATACTATGTCAAATACAGTTCTGCACGCCATCCATACATTATTTCTAAGTAATTATTCATTTAAGCACAATCACTATTGTCAGCGCCTCTTTGCACTCGATTGCAAATGCAATGTGGTAATACTTATAACCGAGGTAAAATACTGAGATATATGTAGGTAAAGAAATATTGTCGTAGAGTAGTCTATAATAATTTCTCTTCACGTTTTGAATGGAATAAAAGTGACCTTTAAATTTCGAAGAAAAACAAAACAACGTAAACCAGTGGGACAATTTAAAGATTATGAGCGTGTAGAAACAAACGACTTAATGTAGTTATATATATTATGGTATTTTTAAAATCAAGTCAAAAAATAGTGAACACACCAACGTTAACATGTGGTAAAATTTGAAGATTGTTAGCATGGAAAAACGAATTACTAGAAATTGTAATGTTCTATTTTTTGAAATCTTCTCAGCTATTATTTAAGCGGACAGATTTTTCTAAAACTCTGCCCATACCTACTTTAGACTACAACTAAAGGATATATGTATTAAAAATAAGGGATTAGCCTGCTTGTTTAAGAAATTTATCAAATATCGTTTATATATATGTTTATTAAATATCGAAAAAAAAGGAAATTTAAAACATATCAAACTAATATTTTTAGAATATTCTATCACAGTTTCTAACTTGAAATGTATTCTAGTTACAGGCTACTGTAGTGTCTTAACATTCAGTCGGATTATAGTGAACAAGCATGATATATTTTTATAAGCTGTACACAGTATTATAGTGAACAAGCATGATATATTTTTATAAGCTGTACACAGTATTATAGTGAACAAGCATGATATATTTTTATAAGCTGTACACAGTATTATAGTGAACAAGCATGATATATTTTTATAAGCTGTACACAGTATTATAGTGAACAAGCATGATATATTTTTATAAGCTGTACACAGTATTATAGTGAACAAGCATGATATATTTTTATAAGCTGTACACAGTATTATAGTGAACAAGCATGATATATTTTTATAAGCTGTACACAGTATTATAGTGAACAAGCATGATATATTTTTATAAGCTGTACACAGTATTATAGTGAACAAGCATGATATATTTTTATAAGCTGTACACAGTATTATAGTGAACAAGCATGATATATTTTTATAAGCTGTACACAGTATTATAGTGAACAAGCATGATATATTTTTATAAGCTGTACACAGTATTATAGTGAACAAGCATGATATATTTTTATAAGCTGTACACAGTATTATAGTGAACAAGCATGATATATTTTTATAAGCTGTACACAGTATTATAGTGAACAAGCATGGTATATTTTTATAAGCTGTACACAGTATTATAGTGAACAAGCATGATATATTTTTATAAGCTGTACACAGTATTATAGTGAACAAGCATGATATATTTTTATAAGCTGTACACAGTATTATAGTGAACAAGCATGATATATTTTTATAAGCTGTACACAGTATTATAGTGAACAAGCATGATATATTTTTATAAGCTGTACACAGTATTATAGTGAACAAGCATGATATATTTTTATAAGCTGTACACAGTATTATAGTGAACAAGCATGATATTTTTTATAAGCTGTACACAGTATTATAGTGAACAAGCATGATATATTTTTATAAGCTGTACACAGTATTATAGTGAACAAGCATGATATATTTTTATAAGCTGTACACAGTATTATAGTGAACAAGCATGATATATTTTTATAAGCTGTACACAGTATTAGGTATCGGTATCTAGGTTGTTTTTGGCAGACAAAAACAAATCGACTGTTTTCTTCAGGTTTTCAATTCTAAACCTAAACGAATTGCTCAGCACATTTGTCTTTCCTTACTAAATATTTCAGATTCAATGCGTCCTGCCTGTAGGAGCTTCCTTCAATATCAGTTGTGAAATACTTGCTTCATTTAACTGGACAAATCGCTTAACCCTTTCCCTCATAGAGGAAACCATGAAAAGACCTATGCGAACAGCATAAAACTAGATCAGCCTGTGAGTAACTCGCAGGCTGATCAGGTTTTATGCTGTTCGCTGCTCCTCAGTGGTCTGGGAATGAGGATTTTGTGATTAAATTTGGTAAGGTTTAACTGTGGTTTTCTGCAGTTCAGGCTTTATGTGGTACCTATTGAGTGCGTCAAAATGAGTCTATATGAGGGAAAGGGTTAATGTAACAGCGTGAAAAATATGTTTTACAATTACTGCTCCCTAAAATATGTCAAATTGTTGTTTCAGTTGTAAGATATGTACATGCTTACTCTTTGGAACATTAGATACTTGCGCCTTTTGTTCTGGTTGGCAGACTAGTTAGACCATTTGCATAAGGAGCAGGAGGTCGTGGACCTCCCGCTATCTATCAATGTCGAAGACGATTGCCCTGAAAGTTTCCTGTTCAGGGCATGGTATAAATGTTGAATAGTTTCATGACTGGTGTGCCATATGTCAGGATAATGTGATAGGGTAACATGTCTACGGCGTCATGATGCAGTCTGGCTGCACTATATCTGTCTTAAGCTGGCGTATTTCTAAATAATTATGACCAAACTTACTGCAATCAAGAAATATAATCTTATAGATCATGTTAGCATGTATTGCTAACGCTAACCGGCCAAAACATTTATACATTTATGACTATAGTACATGGCATGGATTTCAATCACATATCCATATACAGTAAGTAATACTTTTTATACTAATAGAAGCAATCGAGGATGTTGCAGACAAGTCCCAGTTAGTCTGTTAAATCGAAATTTCTGCATTGAAATGAGTAATTTCTAAGTATTTAGAACCCTTTATTTTGTATCAATATACCATACCATATACGCCATCATTGATTCAGGATGCCGTTATAGTAACTGTATTATTGATTTCTGCATTTGTTAAGCCTCTATTAATCAACAATGCAATCTTGACAATCACCATGATGTGAATAGCAAGGCATGAATGGTGGCATGATTTATGATTTGTAAGGAATGACTAGATCGTTCCGTATCAACGTGAACCTTTGGATCTCTTGAACCAGATGGATCTACTCTATATTTACAAGGATTCCTGGCACCAAGAATGAGCAATCAGTAAAATATACTGTTTTTATGACTCACCTTCTGAATCTTTACCTCTGAAATATTACACAGCTTAGACTTTTAAGTCGCAGGTGTAAACTGCAAAATACAAATTACTGCAATATAGTTTAATTTCGATAACAATTTTATTGTCAAATACATCATATGATACAAAAAGTGAACTTTAGAACATTAGACAATTATTACGGAAAGAAATAAACACACCAGGATAAAGAGTTGACTTCTTAGAAACAAAGACGCTTGGTGGTATATATGCATGTAAAGGCAGAGACGAAAACCGATAGTCGCTTTCTGTCTTGAACACGTGAGACGAGAGTCTGATTGCCACCGTATGCGTTTATTTCTTTGATAATTATCAGAAACTCCAGATGGGGCTTGAAAAAATGCCGTACACAACAAATATAACTCGTAGTTGTTATTGTGTAAGGAATATGATACGATTTTTCTTTTAACCTGGATACTGGATAGTCATAAGCATGTCTTTCAATACAATGAGAAACGTGACTCGTGTAGAGATATGTCCGTTTATATAAATTTATTTAAATGATGTTGCATGATATTGCAAAGAAGAATCATTATGCAATATTTTCGTTCCAAATGGCTATAAGAGTTTTTCATGGTTGGTGTTTTGTTTGTTTTGTCGATGGTTGGCAAAATACAAACTGACTGTTCACTTGTCTCTAAAAAATCACACTTCGTGATTTGTGTAGGGTTTGGAACTCAATAATGAAATATACAGATATAAATTGTATATTAAGTAGTCCTGAACGAAACATGATTTTTATAGTTGCTGTACACATGCGAAACATTTACTATTGAGAAAATATGAAATGAAACGAAATTACCCAAACCACGGTATTAAAAAATGCCATCTTGTCAATTACAGTTAATTTAATCAGTTCTAAAGTCTTTCTCGTTGTTATTTTTTTCTGGTCTAAATATTAGTGCAAGCAAATCCCAAGATATGTATACAATTCAGTTATGTATTTTATATATCACATTTGTAGAAATGATTGTCCTAAATGACATTATGCAGACATTATGACTCTGGGTTGCTGTCTATGGATTCATCTGGAGCTTGTAAATGAATGAAAACGAGGTCAACAGATAGTGTTAAATCAAGACAATGTATAGGGAAAACGAAGAGAGACGATATTCTGACTCTTGGTAAACAGAACGATACTAGATTCAAAGACGTCCAGTGGACGATGGAAAAGTCTTGACTGAAAGGAAATAAAACTCGATAGATCTGACGACCAGTGAGCAAGTATGTATGGTATTCAGCTTGGTTGAATATGTTTAAGTATGCGTGTGCATAATTTTGTGATAAGTGTTGCTTAAAAGGAAATTTATTGAAGTTAATTAATTCATTGCAGGTGTACTGCATGCTGACCGAGATTTCTATAATTTGACCCTTTTCAATTCAAATATAAGTAGCAATAAAAAACAGCAACAAAAAAACATGACCATGCTGAATACATAGCTGACTAAAAATAATATTTAATCTAAATTATTATTTGATTTAAATTATTATAGTAACGGTTCACTCTTAGCAGACAGTTTAATGTTCCTGTAATTTCAAAGTAGCTCTAAAGATCCAGCTCGAAGTGCACCAAATTAAGATATACGACACAAAACGTATTCTGCAGAATTGACCCTTTCATAATTACCTTTAATTTGCTAAATTAAATGTTCAAGGCATATGTGCGTATCACAGCCAACATGTGCTGTAACGATTTAATATAACTTCCGTGCACAGTACATTAAGGGCGATATACAAGTATATGGACTTTTCAGTCGGGCTGGGGGAAGACATATGGATCGAATCGAAGCAAAACCTAAACCTAAAATCCCGTAGCTGGTCCTCTTACCGACTGATTTGCCAAGACAGGGAGTGTCGGTATTTTCTCTACATTTTGTTATGTCCTGTCTCCGTGTTTTTCACCATTTTATATTTACTTGATCCTCCTCCTGGCGTAAGTTCATTTTCTATACATGTATATATATTTAATTTCTCATAGGACCCTCTTGTGTTTCCTTATTACGCAAATGAGGTATGATCCGCAAATGAGGTATGATCACTTTTTCAGAGTCATTGATAAATTCAAACTTTTTGACTTTGATTTCTTACTAAATATTTGTATACACTTTCTCTATATTTACTGAGAGATTCTAGTTAATATATAAATTATACTGACGGATTTGTCATGTATTTTGGAAGAAAGAATCCGTGTATTCCCTTTTCAGCCATCCAGTTAAGTCATGCTTTGTAATCTATAATTGAATCTTGTGCGGACGAATAACCAATTATATAAACAAATCGTCATGAATTATTGTATGAACAGTGCTGTTACGTAGCTCTTGTGTGAAGAAACTTATACGTTTATACACATTAAAACGAAACTCATTCATTATGATAAAATGCTAAAGATAAATCGTACTTCAACAGTATAATGCCATAGGTAAACCGTATTTCAACAGTAACGTATTTCAACAGTAATTGTTATATTTTTTATATTTTCAAATAAAAGTGTTTCTTATCGCGAAATTTGAAATTTATTGTTATTGCTAACAAACGCAACCAGCTGTATTAGGAATCGGCAAAATATAGGTTTAAGGTTATTATATTTTAAACTTCTTTCGTGACGATCGAGAAAACAGTTTTACAACGGAACATATTTTTTAAATTTTGGGAATCGTACAGTTACTGATTCAGGCTTTAATCCTTTATATCAGGATTTAGCAAAATATCGGTTATAATTATCATATTTTAGTCTGCTTTCACGACGGTCGAGAAAAACAAACATTTTACAAAGATCCTTCCCGGGAATTATCCATAGTTTTCACCCATGGTGTATATGAATTCTAGTCCCTAGCGGTGCTGGAAAGCCAAACCAACCCTGACATCCCTGGTTATTTACCACGGCACCAAGTAAATCTAATATTAATTCATATTATTTCGATACCTTAAGAATGACATTGACCTTTTTTATCATAATATAAGAATTATTTACCTATCAACTTAAACACCAAGGTTCATTGACTGATGAACGAAACGAAGTTATCCCCTCGCCTTCATTGCTATAGACAATAAAGTAAGTATTAACACGCGGCAAATTCACATTTAAAGATAAGTTAAATATAATATATCAGACATATATCTTTTAATGACAGTTACCAAGAAGTAAATAATGAAGTCGTTAATTCAGGCTGAAGTATGACAAATTGGTTCCAATAATTCACGAGCTCGTTCCTGGCGGTCCCCGTCTGTCTGGCTAGTGGTCGGAAATGATACGGACCGTCAATTTGTCAATGAAAACAAATACCGGTAATGTCTGTGCTGACCTCCAGTGAATGTGGAAACAAAGCTTTCAAAGATGATGATTTGGAATAGCTCCTCGTGTAGTTTATATCATTATAGGCTCCAATATATTTTTATCTATTGACACAAAGAATAAATCAGTTTCTTCTGAATACGACATGGGCTATGGAAATGATGCAAGGCGATTATCATCTGCCCATACTTACATAAATATATCCTTTGTTCCACAAGAAGGTTTTCCTCTTCGTATTTAAATATTATTAATAAGCATTATTCAAAATTCCACCGATCCTGTATTAGAATTTGTATATGTATACAAAATGCATCATCGTTGACTTACTTACTTTGATTGTCTTTGAGTTTTCAGCTTTTTTATTCTTCCTCTTTTATTAGAACCACTTGTTGCATTTTAGGAACATATTTGTATCAATGGTATTAGTTTTATCATTTTGTAAGTTTTTTTTATATTCTTTTCGTTATTTCACATGTTTTCTTTGATATTAAACGTGATTCACAATTTCAAATCCTGTTTATCAGAGTTCGTATATATTGCTAATTTACTTACTTTGACTCATGCATGCTATGACATTTGTCATATTTTATTATATGTCTGTATGAATGATATGTTGTATTATCTAATAAAAATACATGCGACTATCCTAATTGATAAAAAGAAGAATCTCTCAAGGCATCACATAATGAAATATTCACCCAGAAGCCTTAGTTGTTCAGACAGGGCAAACTAGTGAGAAAAATTGGCGGAGCTTGTTCTGAAACACACTGTTCAGTAAAACCACGGATGTCTCGGTGTACATGGGTGTTTTCAGAAGATCATGGACTTTTTCTATAGACTGAATAAATATTGATACACGGTAGTAGAGGAGATAGGAAGAAAATCTACGAAATTCTGAAAAAACCCTTGTATGTTAATTTTATACTGTCATTGTTTTGAGCTAAATATAGAACGAGGCAGCCACAATCTGTATTTTTTTCTAATAGAATCTTTCTTATAAATTAGGCATTTCTCAAGGTCTTTCAGTGATGAAATTAAAACTGAATTGTATATGCTGTAAGTGAATTCGGATTTAGGTATGACATCTATATGATATTGGGATTTTGATCTAAGGGTTAGCTTTACAGTCATGTCATGACATTGACATACCACTTAACAGTTTAGTGCATTTCCGGCAAACAATACTAAAATGCTAATGCAGGATGATTTTCAAACGACCTTTCCTGTCTTCTTAATTTAAAAGGGAGATAATTAATTTCTGTTCGCCCATATAACTGTCAAGTGCAACTTCTTCGCAGCAGATTAAATCACTTTTTATCATTCAAGATACCAGGGAAGATTTACTCAGATAGAATCTTATTAGAGCACCATGTTCCGTTCGACGTTTCCACGTTTACCAGAGTTGCTTGATAACACAGTCCTCCTTAGTACACTACTTTTGGAAACTGTTCGATATATTTAGATTCTACACAAAATTAATTCAAATTAAAGCAAAACTATTTCTGTTAAACGTTTCCAAAGAGAGAGTCAGAAGAGCTTTACGGGGGTATTCATTAACCTCAACGACAGCTCATTATTCTTTACGACTTTAATCAAATTATAATTCATTTGTCGAAAAGTGGTACTAAGGAATATATTAATATGAAAAAAGAAACGGATAAAGTATAATCTACGGATGGGAGAGGTTAAAGTACATCATTGTATCATATATTCATTGACATATACTTTCGTTTAGAAACATATATTTATGATAATAAAAGACAGATTTACATAAAACGACTGTTCAAAATTTTTATTCCAACTTTTCATCAGGTTATAACCTGAAATGAATAAATCCAGCGTGAACCATCCACTTTGAACAACCCCTACATTTTATACCAATGCATCATCTGAATATGTAATTAAAACCTTAAGTAATATTTATGGCTGTTCATTGTAGGTCATACTGAGTTTCATCATAACTGATTTGGAGATTTATGTTTCCTTTAATTGTAAATTAGGGATCTCTCTGCTCTATTTTATAAGATTAAGTTAATGGGTATGATTTGCATTTAAACTTCATACTATTGAATGTATTTGGTTTCCTTAAGAACAAGGTCGATCATAATGTATTGGATTTTAAGACAAAATGTTAAAAAAGACATTGGTTTCTTTGGTTTGCAGACATTCTCCTAAGTGTTCCAACAGGAACATAAAATTTCAAGTATGTAAATGAACTACTTCCTTCGGTGAATAATACGCGATATTCATGGTACATGTATCGGATGGTTTCTTGTGAGTATGTGAGTGATTTTTTGTTATTGCTGTATTCCTAAATTTACATTTATTTTAATAATCAAGGGTTATTTAACAAATTGTTCTTTTTGAAATCCGATAGTTATAGAGTACTACATATTCATAACTGGTATAGTACATCTTTAATTTTACCTGGATAATGAAGACATGCTATAAGTTATCAAATGGCGTATTCGCAAATCAAATTAAAAAGGGAAAATTTGTAAACCCTAGAGGCATCTTAAATGAAAACTTTGGTTCGCTGTGTTAAATATACTGCATTAAACATTATAAAATAAATGAAAATATATCAGGACTAGTTTTTTAACATTTTTAAAACACACACATAAAAACAAATAAAGCAAAACTGAAAATTCAAGAGCTTTTAATTCGGATCCGTTTTCACTTAAATTGAGCTTACGGGTAAAATACAATATGTGTATAAATGATAGGAGTATCACATTCATTTAAGTCTTTAAGGCAGCTTTTACTTTTTAATAATCAGAAATGTATTTCATTGTGATACAGAAAAGACCGCGTTATACCAAAGTCGTTTAAAATGGTACTGGTAGCTCCCTACGGGGAGATCAGGATATGTACCGGGGTTTCAAGTACTTGTATGACCAGTACCAGGATCATGTGACTGGGTGTGGTATCATGCCACATGTCTACGGCGTGATACTGCAGTGTGGCAACACTATATCTGTCTCAATCAGACATAGTCTCCAACTGACTAAAATACTGTTGGTGGGATTTTAAACCCAACGAAATGAATAAAAAAAATTACAGTTACATAATACCAATTAAGTGCATTGAAATACAGACTCTCATTCGCAAGACATGACATTTATATTTAGAAAAACAAAACCCTCAAAATACTATAGTATGGAGGTCCCACTTGTCACTTATATTTCTTGGGTTGACAATGACGCCCAAATGCCTGATGATGTTGTAGTAACTTTACATCCGTGAAATTTAAAGATATAAGGATAAAATGCGTTTTAATTTTGTTTTACACAAGTTTAATCTATAGCTTGCCGATCGATTTGTTGATTTAATTGTTTTCAAGTTTTCAACTTAGTTCCGCAAAATCATTTAATATTTGAGATCGCTAAAAGAAAACACCGCCTTGATTTTATATCAAATTATGTTTAGATATAATCTGTCCACTGTACCTTTAAGCACAGAAGCAAGTTATATATACATTCTTTGACTAATGGTGTCAGGATTATTAGATTTGTCATGACTAAAATTAAGCAAAAACAAACAGCCATTCTTGTTTTTCTTGTTTCGTAATAATTGATTAAGTTCACTAGAAACTAAACCGTTGGATTGGTAAGAAACTTTATTTCCTATGAGATACTTTAGTGCAAATTTTACAACAACGTTTGGTTATATAATTACACTTTCAATCAATAGACATTAAACGAGCATGGCGTATAAAATCCATAGCAAATATTTTGGAATTTTGAAAATGTATTCATTGAATTAAATTGATATCATCCCCGGAGATAAATTTTCAC
>CM037791.1:53393606-53443606 GCA_021229015.1 Solen grandis | reverse complement strand
ATAAGTGGCGTTTAGGATAATTCGAAATTTGTATGTACCAGTAATTTTTTTTTTTTTCTGAAGAAACAACATTTAGGCTGATGATCGAGTTACTTTTCAATAATACTTAATCGCATTGCATGACTTTATTTCTTAAAGATTATTGACATTTCAGTAAAGCCATATTGTTATTGTGAATTGTTCATTAGGTTAAACATCCTGCAGGTAGTATTTCAGACATTTGGGGCCAATATCATATAGAGACAGATACATGTACCACACCCACTCAAATTATCATGAAATCGGGTCAACCAATCCTGGACTACCTTCAAATGCTGAACGTCAAGCAAGGGAGCTATACCCCGGTTTTACGACTTTGGTATGTCGCAGCCGCGGATGAAAGCCATATTGCTCAGGTCTACCAACAAAAATGCCATTGTCCTTGTAAAATGTTTTTAGATATTTCGGGACATCGTTATTGCTAAGATATATAACCCGCAGCTAAAGGTTTCCTGTTACACTCTCATTACAATGTCTGCACTCCAAACATATATGCATCAAACTTGCAAAGAAATGACAGTATTCGATCTATCGATAAATACGCTTAGCATTTCACCAGTATAAATGGAATATAACATATGTTTGTTAATGACAGAAACATGTGCCTATTGTTTTGTTTGATGTACCACAGAACACATGAGAGCGCGACAACAATGCTTAATTGGAAATGTAGAATAACGTGCATGGTACTAATCATTGGTGATCGAACATGAAGGTTAAAAGCCCCCATCGTGTTTGGGACTATCTTTAGATATCGTTACGGTCTATAAAATGAGTATGCGTATGATACATACAGTTGTTTTGTTTTATTTCTGTTCTTGTGTTTTCAGTATGCTTTCCTAAATGCAATGATTTATAATCATTAGCAATGAGTTTGCTGTTATAACAGGTAAAGAAGTATAAGCTTTGATTTTTGAGAACAATTTTGAATAGAAACAGATATCTTATTAATTGTTTTTATTTATACAAAACAGTTTCTATACCAAAAGTTTTACTAGAACTACTTTCTCCTTTTTAATTATTGGCAAACATCTCAAATTATAACTGCGCAGTATCTAGAGAATGCCTCATTTTTATTTTTAACTATTAAGTTAAAGGTTCTTTGATAACATAGATTATCACTACCCAGATTGACTATTTACTCGGATCGAAAGTGAAGACGCAGTCTATAGGTCAAACTCGAACGATAACCAGTATTGCATTTTAAGGAAAAAAAAGGGGATCTTAATACCCTTTCATTATTCGGAAACTCTAATTAGTACGTGTTTAGTCTGAAATCACCATGTTTTACACTTTTAAATATTGATTTCTTTTATTTTGATAATAGATGAGTGGCCGTAATACCACCATACCCCATGCACGCGAACAGGGTTTGATTATAGCCTAAACATGTCTGCGTCAATTGTATCCCCCATGGTGAATACATGTTGATGGACATGTATTGTTGATGGAGCCATGTCATTGTGCAGTACAAAGCAATATTCACTCTTCAGCGAACGATAGCAATGTCGATATGAAAAAAACATTTTCGGTTACTTTCCAAGTTGATCGAATAATATGTTTTTGTACTGTTTAAACTGCAACGGAAGCTTGAATGAGGAGAAGACATTATTATTGCGTGATTGTGGTTTGTTTTTGTCCATCCGCACATAAAAGCGTTAATTTTTTCATGATAAACAAAATTGGCATCTTAAGAGTACTATATGTATTATGATTAAAGTTACATTAAGTGGAATAAAATGAAAGGACACCACGCATAATAAACACTGTTATCTTTCAAAAACTCAATATTGAATTATAGTTAGGGCGATCATGCTTTGGGAAATGGAAAAAAATTAAATATTGGATAATAATGCATATGTTTCTAAACATATTCCATGTTTGAAGATCGCAGAAAAAAATTAGGTTACATTTACCTTTTTATTCGCCTTCAATTGTGTTCTAATGGCCAAGGTTACTATACTCTTCTTTTTATCAATGCTAAGTTGTATGTTGCGTTCCTCGACGAAGGTGCGATATTCCTGGAATCAGTAGAGGCTTAGATCTCTAACACCAAGAGGAGATGCAAGTAAAGATAAAAATGGACCAAAAACACGGATACAAAACATTACATTTTATGAAACAGAGAAATACCAACAAACACAGCTTTTGGCACGTCTCGGAGGTTTTTCTCGAGAACGAACAATGTAAATAAAAGCACAGCATCAAAGTCAGAAAACTTGCAGTAAGCGCCTGCATCAGAAGAAAAAATATGTAAAATAAATTAAATAGAAAATATTTTCCCATAACAATATTCAGGGATGAAACCATGGTAATAAATAAACGTAAACAGCAAAACATTTTGGAATAAACCGTTAAATGTTAAGATATCTTTGAAGATTAGAGATCGAATTCCCAGTAGCGATTTGAATTAGCTTCCAGATATGTTGGAATCATTCTAAAGTATCGATCATGCAAATGCTAGACGTTAACTCGAGTTTTGTTCCACATCATTTGTGAAATAAAAGCTTTTGCAAAATATTTATGCAAAAACAATTACAAAAATAATGTCCTACATACTAAGTTGCGGTTATCGATCTTGTTATTTCTTTTGATAATGGTGATTAGGATGAATGACGTATTGTCTATGTTTGAGACATAATGCTTTCAAGTGTTTTGTCTTGACTTTGTCTCTCAGCAATTTATGCTACGATCCCATTATCACGATTCGCGCCACCATTGAAATTGCGGTCTTAGTCGCGGACTTACCGTCGCGCTCGTATCAGATCATATCAAATCTTAAGGTCATTCGTGGCGATCGTTTTGATCGTAGAAAAGTTTTTGCCAATCAAATTTTCTACGATCAACTCGATTAATTTTCAATCGTAATCATCGCATCCGGTCGTAATGCATCGTAGCAAAGCGCCACACATCGTATCTAATCGTGCTTCCAAATCGCGGTGATTGGGATCAGTCTTGGACACCAACCTTGTGACGGATCGCACGTCAGTGGAAAAGTAGCATTATGGATAGAGTTATAGCATATATTTTGCAATGGTCTTGGAATTGTATAGATATAAACACTCTAAGCAGATCTAAACTGTCTGTCACTGAATTATCAATGGATGCCTATGTATAAGTTTTAGAAATGAGATTGGATAAGGGATAAAGTCCACTGTCGAAGATTTTGTTTTACTGTACATTATTCTCTTGTTCATCACATGTCATAGTGCTACTTTGAATGAAATGAGAAATACATTCTTTAAAAGAAGCACGCGATATAAAAGTCTCATAAAATTAGAAAAAAGGGTGTAAAGGCAGTCTACATCACGAAATAAACAACTAATAAACTAAAGATATTTTCAGAGCAAACTTACCGATTAGAGGAAATAATACTTAGTATTTTGTACGTTTTTTTTTTACCCTTTACGAAACAAGCTAAAATGCTGAATGCAAGAATAAAATGAAATAATTTTCTTGATTATAATAATATAATGTTATATGACGTTGTTTCTGCAAGTCTATGATATTTATCTATTGTATGTCTTTTACTACATTTCATATAAATATGAAATTTTTAAATCCTTTTAATAAACGGCAAACAATTCAGGTTATGCTCGCAAAATACAGAAAAAAAACTACAAAAAGCGAACTCAGGGTAAAATATATATTAATAATGTAACGTATTTTCAAATGATAACAAATTATTTTTCGCAACCATGTCTTCCGACCCAGAATCGGGAGGTCTTGAGTTCGATTCGGCTGCGACATAAAAAAGTCGTTAAAATGGTACTGGAGTAATCCCGTTTCTTGGGACTTAGCTTGTAAGGGAAGTTCCAGGACTAGTTGGGGCAGAATCAGGATGTGAATTGGTGGGGCATCATGCAAGGCGTCTACCTTGTAACACTTCCTGTATATGCAAACACTATATCCGTCTGAAGTAGACTTCATCTCCAAATGACTGAAGAATTACTGTCTGTGGGACGTTAAACCCAATACATAAACAATCATGTCTGAATAAAATGGATAACACAAGGCATCTAAAAAACACTAAGGTCAAAGGGGTTTGTTTGTATGACATTGATTTGGAATGAAAGGAAAGTGTAATACAATTATAATGCGTTTTGATTGCCCTAAGAAGTAAAATATTTATTAATTTATTAAATTTCAATAAGCATTTAGGTCAAATCTACACCATGCACTGTATCTTGGTACTACATATACTTTGACATACATATCAATCAAAACAATATGATTAATTAATTTTCAGACAGAGAATGACACTCGTAAAATCGTCTTGATTTTATTACAAATGCACATGTTTTTGATGACTCACAAAAGCAGCATAGAAATACCATTCAACGCATCAGTATATACTTCTTGTCTTGATATGAAATACATGGAATGCTAGTACCTTCTAATGTATTGCATACTTGACGAGAGTAATATATCTGACCATATGGATAGATCAAAGACCTTTGATTTTCCACGATAAAAAAGGATAGCATTTATATTTTCAAAACAAGCAAGGGTATACCAATAGTTAACATGACAATGTTAGTAGGTAAGATCTATTTTAACAAAATTATTAGGTCACCTCACGGATCTGTCCATTGAATGGTTAATAATTCATTCAAAATCATGCAATAAAAACACTTAGAATGTAACAAAATCAGAAAATAAGTTAAAAACCTTAGAGAATAAAAATAGTGTTGTAAATGAAAATATAGCAAAATGGTTTCGAATTGTTTGACAATCCGATGTTGAGGAAACATAAACATTGTTTACAAATGCACAAGCAGAAGTGAATAACTTTTCCACAGTGAAATCGATATTAAAAAACACAATTTTCATTCAATGTCTCGGCAATCGTCACATTAAATTCAGTGACTTCAAGAAGATCATCTTGCATTCTATTTTTAGAGATTTCAGTCAATAATCAACATTGTTACATACTTTGTTCCCGCTTCACTAAATGTATGCGTTTCAGAAAAAAACATCATAGAGAAAAGTCCAAATTTAAAAACTCACTCGAACAACATATAGCACGGATATTGCCTGAAAAGGGATTAAAAGTCAAATTGAACAGTCGTGTGTGAAATTAAGATTTTTATTGTTTCTTCATGATGTCGAGGCATGTTATATTTATATTTTAACTCATCATAATTAATAGTATAACATATATAATAAAGACATAAAGCGCACTTTTGGATAAAGTCGGTTTGTTATATTTGGCAATAACACATTAAGACATATCTATCCTCATGTTATATTTGTGGCTTGTTTTTCCCAGTAACATTTATGTCACTAAAACGTAAAAGAAAACTAAACGTTGCAGCCATTCAAGCTTACCGTGTATTCAGTAGACACATACTATGTTGCACATGATTAAACTAATTACACTTTCCACCGCATGTACGTACATGTTTTATACATAAATTACTGATTACATATACACAGTATTGTATCATTTCGTACACTTATTTTACACATAAATTACTGATTACACATACACAGTATTGTATCATTTCGTACACTTATTTTACACATAAATTACTGATTACATATACACAGTATTGTATCATTTCGTACACTTATTTTACACATAAATTACTATTACAATAATATTCAACTTTTCAAATACTTAATCCTTAATCCAATATTAGAATTCAGTGGTTGATATTAGATTATTCAATAAAACCCACTGTATCACGTCTAGACACATTGGTGAAAAATAAATGTTTTCTAACTTTCGATTTCCTATTCACGAGAGTGCTCTACTTTCTTAAGGTCGTTGTAAACATGTCAAGAAGGCAATTTATAATCAAATTGCTGTAATCAAGGAATGATAGGATGGTTGGCAAAAATAAAAACTGGTTGGTTCACTTGTTTCTATAAAAAGACATTTCGTGGTTGTTGCCCCCCTCCCCCTTAAACTGGTTTATTGTTCAGGGTATTGAACTGGAAAAGAAAATATAAAGATATTAATTGTATATCGATTAGTTCTTAAACAAAAATGAATTTTACAGTTACTGTACATGAGACTCAGGCGTTACATCTACTAAAGAAAAAGCATGAAATGAAACATAATTACCAAATTCACGGTATTACAATAATTATGCCATCTAGTGAATGACATTTAATCTTATCAATTCAGAACTTCTACAGTTTTCATTCACAGTTATATTTATTCGGCCGAAATGATGGCTCAAGCCCATGTCAAGATATGTATACAAATTCATTTATGTATATTGTATGTATCGCATTGGTGGAAATGATAGTCCTTAATTACTTTATCCGAATCAAACATTATGACTCTGGGTTGTTGTCTATGGATTCATCTGCAACTGGTAAATAATTGACAAATAGGTTAGCAGATGGTGCTGAATCCGGGCAATGTATAAGGAAAGAAGAGAGTGCTATTTTGATTCTTGTTAAACTGAATTATACTAGAATCAATGACGGCCACTGGAAGATGGGAAAGTCTTGACAGTAAGGAAACTCGGTAAATGTGATACAAGTATTAATGGTATTCAGCTGGGTTAAATACGTATATGTGAACATGTGTATAGTAAAGGGTGGTGCTTGACAAGAAGTCAAATGTAGGCAAATAATTCGATTCATGTGTTTAGCATACTGACCATTCTCAGTTCAGATATTCATAGTAAATAAAATTTCACAACTCTTTTGAATACATGACTGACTTAAGATATACTTTCAAACGATTTGATTTGAACAACAATAGTAGTGGGGCTCTCTCATAAATAACAGTTTCATGAACCTGCAGTTTCAAAATTGGTTTCACAAATATGATGTGTATCCAAGATATCTCGAGGTCACCAAATTAAAATATACGACACAAAACGAAAATGCCTTCCTCAAATTACTCTAAAATAATATTTACGAAATCCAAAACAGCGAAACTTTAATGTAGTACATGTTAATGATAGTATCATGTTTCTGAAATACGTAGAATTGTTTACCCAGTATTTTTCCAGATAAACAGGTAACGTGCTCTATTCAGCAACTGTAACAAATCAAGATATTTTTAAAACTTATTTTGAACCCTGTTCTTTACAATTATATTCATTTCTCGTAAAAGTCGAATGTGTTCATTTTATCTCTTCGAACAATCATGATCTTATTGATTCTACTGAAAACAATCATTCTGTTCAGCTGCCTCTGTATTGATATAAAATGAATTCAATTTCAAATCAAACGTAAATGCAGTATGTTATTTGGATATCCGTGTGACATGTAGCCTGAGTAGGTTTCCAAATACGGCTGCGTTATCTGTGTATGTATTTAGCACTTCCACATAAGTTTGGCAGAATTAACCATTTCGGTCTATCCTTTAATTTGCTAAAATAAATATTCAAGACAAATATGTTTATCACAGACACCTGCTTACGATTTAATATAACTAGCAATTGCATTTTCCACTTCAGTCAGTGTATGATAAAAAATCACAGCCCTGAAAGCACTGCTGGGGGCGCAATTTTGTATGCACACAAAGTACGTGATTTTTAAAGAGCTGTCCGAAACATGTTCCACTTCAGGTGAAACAAACTGTTGCCATAACTACCTTTAAATCAGAATTAATCTTTGTCATGTGGAAACAGACAGTAGTGAAACAAATTTACACAAATACTGATAAACTTACTCATATGTACTGATAATATAAATAAGCATGAAAATAACTATCTGTTACACAGCTCATTCAAATTTACTAACATTCAATCTGCCCATCACCACGTGGGTTCGATCCAGGCCGGGTCATTCGGATTTTCATGTGAGGAAGGCTTCCAGTTGGTGGTTCTACCCGGATGCCTCCATGCATTCGGGGTTTTTCCTCCACCTGTAATTAGCTGGACGTCGCTGTATGACTGAAATACTGTCGAAGCGACGGTAAACTCCAATAGTCAAGTCAAGTCATGTCAAATTTACTCAGTGCTGCATAAATTGTATTGGGTGTTTGCCCTGTCAGTGGGATATACGTAAAGCAACCAAATATATATGCCCGTAGCAGTTTAGAATTATTGCCACTGTACAAGTTATTTAACTAAACAGGTGCATAACATTAAGCCGAAATTCTTTCGTGCGTTTAACAGTAACTCAATCAATTACATCAAGAGAAGCAAGAAATTGTAAAACCATAGATGTTCCATAACAGGGAGCATTGTTAATATTATATTATGAACTATGAACAATGATAAGCAATGTTTAATAACATAAAATGTTGCATTTTTGTATTTTTAAGATGTGATTTCAAATGTATTAAAGTACTTTGCATACAAAACATGATATTCTTTTGTTGAAACAATAAAAAACATAAAAAAAAACATTAAAATCAACTTTTAAAAGCACACACGTAAAATGGTGACAATTGTATTGTCGCTGTTCAATGAAAACCAGGGAAGTCAAATTTGGTAACTTTCAGGAGAACCAAATAAATAAATAATAAAAATAAAAAAAAAAAAAAAAAAATATTGATTTATAAAGAATTTAAGTATTTGAAATTGTACTTGGTTTTTACATTCATTTAAATTTCTCTTATCACGAATTGTTGTGTTTATTGTCAACCAGACAAATTTTTTTTTAAATAAAAAAAAAAGTAACGGGCAATCAATTTTTATAAAAGTTCTTATAAAATTTGAAAAAGAAACTAAGTTATGCCACTTTCATTTTATACACGGTTTTTCGCTCAATTTTCTTTTCATGATTTATGCACAGTTTTCGTGCTAACAATTTACACAGTTGTTTGGCCTGTGCCACTAAGAGCATGCATTTATTACAAGATTTGTCAGATTCATACAGTCTCCCACTCTAGCTTTGATCTTTGCTGATTCCCTCAGTGTGACCTTTGCCCTCCCTGTAGCGTCCACCACATGCATCACCTTGAGTGGGGCCTCCTTTCCCCTCACATTTCACCATTCTGACCTTTTCCTTCTCAAGCTGAAACGTTGGGAATATATGCTATTAATTATCTTAGTTCTGTTCAAATTAAAATCAAGAGGGCCATGATGGCCATGGAATCGCTCACCTGAGAACCAGGTATTAGTAGAAGGAAAAGAAACAGCAAATAGCTTATCATATTATGGAGTGAACCTCTGCCAGTCATAAAGTACTTTTGGGCAAGAGGAATTTTCAAATTTGCACTATATACATATAAGGCAAATGGGCTCCGCACCCTGGCGGCCATGTTTTACAAAGTATCCAATAATTTGAACAATCTTGGCAGAGAGTGACCCATGGAACGTCTGTGCAGAAATATTTTAAAATCCAGACAGTACATTTGAATAGGAATAGGAATTTGAACTTTTCACTTTTTTCCCCTTTTAGTTGCCATGGCAACCATATTTTTGGCATGGAAAGTAATTCTTTGAAAAACTTTGGAAGAGGACCACCCAAGGAACATTCAAAGTTTTATGAAAATTGGTCAAATAGTTTAGGAGATGTCGTTTAAGTTAAATGTTAGCGACGGACAATGGACAATATCTCACCTTGAGCATGTTGTGCTCAGGTGAGCTTAATATCTGGAGATAAAATTTGGTCATGATTGTTACATGTATAATATTTTGTAAATTCTAAATAATATAATTGTACTTATATGTACAGTCTTTGCTTTACTCTTTTTGCTCAATCATGGGACAGGCGAAATGCTGGTAAATCTTGTCTGACATTACGTTTTACAGCAAACTGTCTTTAAAGGCGTTTGTGCGTTGTTGTTTTTTTTCTAATTGACAAATTTTTCTACAATTTTGCATATAAGTACTTTAGACGTTAATTAAAAGATATATGAATTAAAAATAGGGGGTTACCATGCTTGTTTTAGAGATCAGGCTTATGATAGAGCATCACTATTTGCTAAAATTTGTCGAAAAAAATGGCATAAAAAAACAAGAAAGATTTTTATTTTAAATAATGTAACAACATATTAAAACGATATTTTCAAAATACTTTTATCACCATTTGTAACTTATAATGTATTCTATAAGTTACAGATAAAAACACTGTCAAACATGCATTGAAAATATAAAACGGGCATACAATCTTATTTGACCAAATAATATACAAAAACTATCCCAAACCTTCGAAGTTTTATATATATTTTTCTAAAAAGAATTTTCAACGGACAGATTTCCTTTATTTTTTTCAGAGTAAGTTTTCTGATATAAAAGATTTCAAAATGTAAAAAATACATATCTCACCAGATTTGTTTCTTAACTAAAACTGTTGATTTTTTTATCGAAATTTTTGCCAAATTTGCATAAAAACACTAAAATGTGACTTTTTGTACAATAAAAGTTTTGAAAATATACTTTTGATGAAATACATGTACTCAACACATTAATCTTAAAACGTAGGCATTTCCAAAATCAAAATTAACTCTAACCTGCTGAAACGTCCTTAAAATCATGAATATTGTCCAAGAAGTTGCAATTCTCAATATATGGACGTCACATGTTGTGATGCAACTGAATACAAAACAGCAAATAAATACATAGCCATATACATGTATATCTAATTTATACATCTGATTGACAGAAAAATATTGCTTTATCATTATCAATAATATTTCCAAATAATCTTATCCATATAGAAATTATTAAAAAATTTTCTAAACACTTGATTGAGAATTGTTTCATTTTAAATTACAGTAGAATTTCTGTATGTCGAACTTCGATGAGTCAAATTTCTTATGTCGAAGTTAAATGAAAGTCCCGACATTTTCCCATATATGTGTATAAGAAAAACCGATTTATGAGTCAAACTTTTATGTGTCAATTATTTGATGTGTCGAAGTTTTTCTGCGGTCCCTACCTAATAATATGAATACATTTCACCATAATCAAGTCGTAGCACTTTGACACTTTTTACAACTTCGACTACGGTATAACATTTTTCACATCTTAACAGCTGCTTCGGCTGCGACGAAATTGATGATTTTACCTGTATGACAGGTGCTAAATTTTTACGAAAACTGCACCTTTTAACGGTCTGCTTAGGCTTTATCAGTGTGTGAAGACAATGTTTTGATTGTAATCACTCTAGGTGCCATATCTTTTGAATTTAAACTCCTGTGCGATCGTTTGACTCTTTTTCTATCATGGATACTTCCGCTGATCATGACGTGCTGGTTAGTGAAAAACCCGGTACCCAACCCGGACACCAGGATATCAAACACTTTGGTTAATTACCAACTTTATACTCAGTACTATTTTATATTTGAATTATGTCAGCAACGCTTTGGTTTGTTTTCTTACAGATAAATTTGTTTTCGTAGAAAAAAATATCTTCATGTTTTGTTTCAAACATATCTGAAAACAATGAGATATCCGCTTCATACACAGCAATAAATGCATGTATACTTGTATAAAATCACATTTACGACCGAAAATTGATGCAACGAGGCGTTATCTAGTCTTCATAGACATCACAGTTTGATAGCCCCTACCAAAGTCGAAGTCTCGATGTCTCGAACATTTTAGATCAGTCCTTTCGACTTTTAATTGTAAGAATTCTCATTGTCACAAGTATTCATTTTTTATTTAATATTGTCAAGGTCATCCTTAAAGGTTATATTATATTAGCAGGTTATTTACCAGTCAAGACTAATCATATGACTAAGCATGTGTAAGGTAACTTACCTTCACAATTTTCCCTTTAGCACTGGTCTTAGCTCTCACTCGAGAAGACAGGGCCTCCCTGATCGGCACAGTCTCTCATCTACCCGAGGGTTTAGCAGACACTAGAAAACTCTCATCTTCTCTCCTTATGGTTTGTCTGATTTACTCATCTGTAGAGAAATGGTAAAGGAGTTATTATGTGCACTATAGTTTTTGAGCCAAAATGGTAAAAAAACATCGGGTTTTCATGTGTCTTCATTGAAAAATATTCAAAAGAGTAATTCAACCTTCTTAATAATTTTCAGGGCAAACATTCATTAACAAAATATGCCAAATATACAGAAATTGCTATATAAATTTCAAAAACTATTTCTTTGTTTGTTGGGTTTAACGTCCCATCGACAGTATTTCAGTCATTGATGTCTATTGATATGTTGCTGCCACACTGCAGTATTACGCCTTAGACATGTGGTATGATACCAAACCTATTCACATTATCCTGACACCGGACCAACCAGTCCTGCAACCATCCTTATATGATATAAAACGCAGCAGTCATTTGAATAATATTTCTGAATACTAGTGTAGTGGTGTATTTTGGACAGTGAAACTTGGTCACGGATGTTGTTTGGCTCATGTGTTATGATTGCAATTTTCAAAGTGATAGGATAAGGAAAGGAGATGGGACACTTACTGCATACATATCTATTGACCTAAATGAGGTTTCCAGAGGCCTATAACTCTTTCAAGAATACTGTAGTCTGATATTCAAATTTATTTCGGTTTTATGATTTCTCATCAAACCCTTTAAAATAACTTTGTAACACTCTATTAATTTTGGTAAACAATTTTTTCCTTAAGCGAAGTTATATCAATTGAATTAATGTACATGCGAAAGTGACCGGTCACTTTTACTTTGGCTAATATCTAACAGTAAACCCCATCTTTTTTTTCAGATTCTTCTGTTGTATTAAACCTATTCTATAAGAATATATCACTGTTCTCATTTTTACATTTAGAAGGGAAAAATGACATTTTTTCATATAGATATAGAGGAAATTATATTTTTTCATCAGGAACATCTTTCTATCCCAAGAACTAACAAACCCTTTTGGTCAATGATGTGTGTCATTGTAATGGCAATTCTGTTGTAGGAGAAAGTTGGTTCTTGGGGCGAAAATATGTTTGCCAGACAAAACAAGATGCATTTTAGCAAGAGTGAATGGTGTAAAAGGTATTTACATTTATATCACAGGGTGAAATACACCACTGACTTTTGTTGTGCCCTACACATGTTTCTGTGTGAGGAACTTGGCTGTAATTTCGGGAACCATTACGTTGAACAAATCTTGGTTCCCTATTTAGAAGTCATTGACTACTCGAGTAGTAAAAATTAAAACGTTCATATAGCAACAAGATGCATAATTTTGTAGATTAACAGGTTTAGAATAAAGTACATAAATTGACCAGTCCGCTTGACAGTTGATCGGGTATTACATTTTACCTGAATACCATAATGCAGTCTTGGAACTATTTCGTCCAGCGCAGATACAAGCCTAAATGCGTTCAGATGGTAGTAAGCTTGATTTCTGTTTTTTGTAATGACATGTCTCCCCCTTTTCCCCAAATTTTATCTTTACTTGTACCTCCTCCTGGAGTCAGCTCATTTGTTATATATGTTTAATTTCTCATAGGACCTTTTTTGTGTTTCCTTATTATGCAAATGATTTATGATATATATATTTATCATTTTTTGCGAGCCATTGATAAATTAAGACAAACGAATTTCTGACTTTGATTTCTTACTAAACATTTTTGTACCCAGTCTCTATATTTTCTGAGAGGCCCTAGTTCTAGCTATAACTCAGCTTGTTATGGAGAATATATAAATTATACGGACGGTTTTGTCATGTATTGGGAAGAATAAATCCGTATATTCCCTAAACAGTCATGCTGTTATGTTTTGCTTTTGTAATCTATAATTGGATCTTGTGCGGACGAATAACCAATTATATAAACAAATCGTCATGAATCATTGTATAACCAGTACTGTTACGTAGCTCTTGTGTGACCGTTGAAGACACTCCAACGTTCAAAGTATCGGCTAAAACCGCCTGTATCTAATCATTTTGATATAATGCCAGAGGTAAACCGTATTTCAGCAGCAGTTATTATATTTTTATATTTCAAATGAAAATAATTGTTATCGCAAAATTTGAAAAATATTATCTTTGCTCATAAACGCAACCCGTTCGTATTTGGCTTCAGTAAAATATAGGTTTAATGGTATTATTTTTTAGACTTCTTTTCATTACAATCAAGAAAATAGTTTTGCAACGATTTCTTCTTAAATTTTGAATTATGCAATTACTGTTCCAGGATTATGTGTAATCCGTTTATTTTTCAGGATTCAGCAAAATATAGGTCTAAGACTTCTTTCACGATGATCGAGGAAAACGTTTTACAACAATTCTTCCTGGGAAACGTCCGTAGTTTTCACCCATGGATTTATATGAATTCTAATCCCTAGCGGGGAAGGAACGCAAAACCCCGAGATCCATGATTAATCATCACGCAGCTAGGTCTATCTTATACATGTATTCCTTTTCATATTACCATTTCGATGACTTAACAATAACGATGTCTTTTTATTCTATTATAATATGAGGAATATTTACTTATCAACTTAGACACCAAGAATCATTGACTGAAGAACGAAACATCTTAAGTTATCCCCTCGTCTCATGGTGAATTCATATATATCAGACATATCTTTTAATGACAGTTATCAAGAGATAAAAATGAAGTCGTTAATCAAGGCTTAAGTAAGAAAAAAGTGGCTCCAATAAATCACGAGCTTGTTCGTGTCTGTCCTCGTCTGTCTGGCTCAATGATACGGACCGTCAGTTCGTCAATGAAAACAAATACCGGTATGTCTGTGCTGACCTCCATTGAATGTGGAAAAAAAGCTTTCAAAGATAATGATTTTGAAGATCCTCTTGTGGTTTACGTCATTCTAGATTTGTATCTATTAACGCAGATTAAATCAGTTATTACCTAAATACGATATGGAATGGAAATGATACAACGTAAATATCAATCATTACAAAAATATCTGATCGTACACTAACACTTTACGTAGTTGAACGATTTGTGATTTTGTACGGTACAATTTTAATTATAACTATTTTATTCTTTACAAAATCAGCACTGCATATGGTTGCTTTAAAATTGGTACTTTCGAAGATATACATGTACAGCTCTGTCAATTGATGTCATTTAGTTTCTTTGGTGATCAGCCATAGGAATTTAAAAAAAAAGAGAAAGAAAACACCTTCGTTATTTTAGTATTAGTTTTAAATTGAATTTCCACATTTCTTTTAAATATATTTTATTCACACTGTAGTAATCTGTTTAAAGGTTCTATGTTTTTGTCAGTATGAAGATTCCAAACTCAAACGTCACCCTTAACACAATGTAATTTTTTTTTTTAAAGTCAGCTAATTGCACCAAGGAAGTCGTCATTTCTTTCCAAAATAAAGTATGTCTGATATAAAACATAAGTACTCTTTGACCAATATGTTGTTGTTGTTGTATTGGGGTTTACCGCGCTGTGATAGTATTTCAATCATATAGCGACGTCCAGCTAATTACAGGTGGAGGAAGACCCCGAGTACACAGAGATACCCGGGTAGAACCACCGACCTACCGCAAGCCAGCTGGAAGGCTTCCTCACATGAAAAATTGACCAATATGATGTGAACTTGGTATGTTGAAAGTTTTTTGATAAAGTAAGCATATGGAAAATCTCATGAGGATCCTGGGTTAAAGTAAGTAAGTCAGCGATAATGCATGCTTTATATATACGAATTCTAATAAATAAAGTTTAGTAAAATTATTATTATTTTACCACCAGAGCTGGATGTAATAATGAAGGTGTTTTCCTTCTTTCTTTTTTTTTTAATTCCTGTGGCTCATCACCAATGAAACTAAATGACATCAACTGACAGAGCTGTACATGTATATCTTCGAAAGTACCCATTTAAAATCCACAAAGCAGCAAAATAGTTTTCTTTTATTTTCAATTTGTTTCTCCATAGGTGCATTTAGTGCGAAAACCGCGTCAACTGTTCAGTAATCTATCATAGATTGCAGATTCCAAATCTATCTTTCTCAAGTAGACATATAGTCTCCAAAATAATTGTAATGCTGTCGGTTGGACATTAAAATGATAAACAAATCACATTTCAGCCATTCGTTGCATGTTGAGGATATTAATGTACCAATGATATACGTTTTTAACTCACCTGAGCACAAAGTGCTTACAGTGAGCTTTTGTGATCACCCTGAGTCCGTCGTGCGACGTGTGTTGTCAACAATTTGCTTTAAACGACATCTCCTCTGAAACCGCTGGGCAGAATTTGATAAACTTGGCAGGGATGATCCTTCGGTGAACCTTCACAAAAGTTGTTAAATTAAACTTGATCCATGTAGAACTCTGATTGCCATGGCAACGGAAGGAAAAAAATATGAAAATTTTAAAAATCATCTTCTTCAAAACTACTGGCCAGATTTCAAAATGTTTTGGTTCAGATGTTCCTTGGGTAACTTTCTACCAAGATTGCTAAATTTATTCCGATCCGTAAAAAATTTGGCCGCCAGGGGCGGGGCTAATTTGCCCTATATGTACATAGTGAAAACTGTAAACGACATCTCCTCTGAAACCACTGGACAGAATTTGATAAAACTTGGCAGGGATGATCCTTGGATAAACCTTCACAAAAGTTGCTAAAATAAATTTGATCCATGTAGAACTCTGATTGCCATGGCAACGGAAGGAAAAAATATGAAATTTTAAAATCATCACCTTCAAAACTACTGGCCAGTTTTCAAGATGTTTTGGTACAGATGTTCCTTGGTAACTATCTACCAAGATTGCTAAAATTATTCCGATCCATAAACAAATATTGTTTGGGGCTAATTTGCCTTATATGTACATAGTGAAAACTGTAAACGACATCTCCTCTGAAACCACTGGACAGAATTTGATAAAACTTGGCAGGGATGATCCTTGGGTGAACCTTCACATCAGATGCTAAAATAAACTTGATCCACGTAGAACTCTGGCTGCCATGGCAATGGAAAGAAAAAAAAGAAACTTTAAAAATCATCTCCTTCAAAACTACTTACTTGGTTTCATATTTTGGGTAACCTTCTACCATGATTGCTAAAATTATTCTGATCTGTAAAAAGAACATGGCTGTCAGGGGCAGGGCTAATTTTCCTGTATAAAGTGAAAACTTTAAAATACTTCTCCAAAACAACTGCCAGATTTTAAAATGTTTTGGCATAGATGATCTATGGCTACCAAGATTGCTCCTATAGAACAGTGGTTCTCATGTGAGCGATACAGGGCCATTATGGTCATTATGGCCCTCTTGTTTATTTTATTAATAACATATTAATTTTAAGACACTTGTATCATTAATTCAAACATGCTGGTAATAATGAGAGGGGTCTCTCAACGCTTCTCTCCCTAAACGTATGATAGAATTCAAGAAAATGTTGGACTATGGTAGTACATCTGATTGATTGCATGTCTGTTTCCAGGGTAGATAACTAGTCTAAGGATGTTCTTGAAGGTCAGGTCATGGCATCGACGTCGCACAACTACCCCTTAACAGTTTTATACATTTAAAGCAAACTTTGCTCAAATTTTGTGCAGGAAGTAGAGTAATTTACAAAACTTTTTTTATTTCCTAAAGGTTTCTATTATTTATACGGAAACGGTTTACAAAAATAAAACAGTCATTTAAGGGGAGATATAAACAAACTAATTTTCAATAGACGTTTCCAAGGGGAGAGCAATTATCTAAGTTTGTCCATATGATTGTTAAGTGCAACTTCTCCGGAACAGTTTATATTACTTCAAAGTTTTATCATTTTAGGTGACAAGGAAAACTAACTAAAAACAGAGCATCAAGTTATTTGTACTCGTAGACTAAGCGTTCGACGTTTCGTGAGGAAATAATTAAACTTAAGTTTACCAGAGTTGCTCGATGATGGCAACCTTCTAAGAGCACTACTTTGGAAACTGTTTGATGTATTTAAAATACTTTTTACACTAAATTAATTTAACTTGAAGCAAAACAATTTCTGTCAAACGTTTCCAAATAGAGGTTATTATGTTTCTTTCAAAATGACAAGACCTTCATCGACATATCATCTTCACGAATCAAATGAGAGAATATATAATTTTCTTCGATAATTTATTCAGGAAAACATAAATAAGAAAAGGAAATGGATAAGGAATAACGCACACATGGAAGAGAATATTACGCCTTATTTGTGAAAATAATGTATACATATGCATCAACATTATTTCATTTCATATAAAATATTATTAGATTATTATTATTTATTATTATTATTATTATTATTATTATCAGATCATTATCATCTAGTGACACTGCTCTGTCGATAGTAGTCGTTCATTGTGTATCTCGAAGCTCGCCTTCGGGTCATTTCAAGCCCACCGATGTGGCTGTCGGCAGCGGATGACCATACTGTTGCAATATACTCAATGATGGGGCGAACGTTTGTTTTGTATTCAGTGGCTTTGGCGTTTCGTGGACTAGAGCGAACATTCCTGCGAAGAAAGACCATTGTCACGGTGCATAACCATAATGGCGGTCTCTCTGCAGATATCGCGTTCGCAACGGTCATTCTCTGCCATAAACACAAACTCACGATGGACAGGGGGCAAAAAAGTAGATCAATGGTCATTTTTAATAGGTGAGTTGCTCACTATTATGTAGTGCACGGAATATTAAAGTATATTTACTATGTATATGCCTGCCGACTTTTCAATTATCAGCCACAAAAATATAAATACCATCGGTATTGCCAAACTTATATGCATGAAACTAATGGAAATTTCTTTTACATTTCGTTACCCATAGAACTATCCTACTCACCTTTTTATCAAGAAAGGTTCTTTTTTTACGAATCAGAGAAATATTTCTGAACATTTTATTTTTTGTCTTTACAAAACATTTATGTTTTCAGTAATGTTTTGATCATGGTTAAAATGACTGTTATTAGGTATATTATAGCTTTGTCTTATTTTTTCCCAGAAACAATTTATGACAGTATGATGATTCTTATTCGTCTTCCGTGCGATGTTTAAAAATTATATATTGATTATATAAAATGGCTATTATATTAAAATCATTATATTGTATGTTGGTCACGTCCCTAGTGGCCTTGTATTTGACAAAGCAATAATCAACTTAATAATCTTTTGTGACTTTAAATACATGGATGCATTTATTCATTCATGTATTGCATTCATGTATTACTTTAATATCACCTTCAGCTGCCGCGATTAGACCGATGTTTTAATTTTATTTCAGCATGAATGAACAATATACATGCAAGGAAGAAACACTTTATCTTTCAAGGCTATTTGCAGCCACAGAGTGTTTATACTAATCGGATGTGTAATAACTTATTGACGTTGAACCGAGTATTTTGGAACAAACGAAGAGCGAGAAGCATGAACATGTTATTTCACAACATTAAAATACATAGTACGCTAGCAGAATGCTTTAAAAAATACAATCGCTGGCAACATACAGGAAGCCGTTCTGTGGTAAATGCAGAGAGTCTGCCTGTGCTACAAAAAGTGATGTGCAGAGAGACCTCCCGTGCATCAATAAAACCGAAAGTAGGGGGTTATCAAGAAATTTACATAATTATCGATAAAATTATTGGTATCTTCTTGAAGAATATACCCAAAAGTATACGTACGATGTTTATTTTGTGGACGTAATCAAAGCAATAACTCGCTAAAGCCTGTAGAAAATGCCAAGGTTGTGTTTCATGTTGGTACATCACTAAACTGTTTGTCCGAGTTTCGGATCGCAGTGGCTGATAATTGAAAAGTGGACACGCATATACATAGTAAATATACTCTGATATTCCATGCAATACTTAATACTGAACAACTCACCTGTTAAAGGTAACCATTGATCTCTTTTCTTTCCCTCTGTCCGTAGTGAGTTTGAGTTTCTGGCAGAGAATGACCGTTGCGAATGCAGAGTGCCTGCCGATATAGCGATTTCTACAGGGAGACCGCCGATATGGTTACATGTATGCACCTTGATTATGAAGTTAAATTGCCTTCTTCGCTACAGTGTAAGTGTCCGGGGTGATGGTAACACCCAGGTATTTGGCTTTGTCTGTTGACTGTAATTGTGTGTCGAGAATTTGGTACAGATTAATGATGGGACACCTCTTTGTTGTAATACGGATGACTTCACATTTTTTTTCTGTATTGAAGGCCATTTGCCACTCCTTCTCTCTTTCTTGGAGGTTATCTAGGTCATCTTGTAAGATACAAATGTCCCTTTGGCCTTTGATCTTCCTATAGAGGAGGCAGTCAATTGCGAACATGCGTACTGTTGATTTGACTCTGGACGGAAGGTCATTAATGTAAGTAAGGAAAAGCAAATGGCCGAGCACACTTCCCTGTGGGACATCGGAAGTTACAGGAGTGACACTGGAGCAGGAGTTTTCAAGAACAACTTGTTGAGTTCTGCCAAAAAGGAAGTCCTTGATTCACTTCAGCAAAGTAACCCTGATCCCGTAGTTGTCTAGCTTCTGTAGTAGATGATTATGGACAACCTTGTCAAAAGTTTTGCTAAAGTCGATGTATTTTGCATGAGACTGTAGTTAGGGAGATGGGTCTGTAGTTTGCTTAGGTTGATTTACTACCCTTTTTGAAGACTGGGGAGACATTAGCTGTCTTCCAGTCTGCTGGGAGTTTTCTTTGGTTCAGAGAGCTGGAAGAGTGCCGTCATGCCTGGTGCAAGCTCTACGACGCCGAGTTTCAGAAGCCTGGTTGAAATTTTGTTTGGAGGTGCGAGCCCCTTTGGTAGTTTAAAGGTGACATCTTCTTTCACTGATATAGGGCTGGCGCTTAGTATGTTACTCTTGGGCAGCTTTGGCGATTGGACAGGTCTTCCTTGGTGAAAACAGCTGTGAACTGTTTGTTCAGGATATCCACTTTCTGCTTGCTTCCACTGTATGTGACACCATCTTTTTTCCGGGGGGGTATACGCCAAAATTGTCCTTTTTTCTTGATTTGATATACTGCCAGAACACTTTTGGGTTTTCCTGGTCCTCACTGAGCATTGCTGACACATGGCTGCCATAGGCCCGTCTGCATGCCAACTGGGATCGGCGTTTGATGTCGTGATACTTGTTCCAGTCATTTTATCAGTGATAAGGAAAGACAAATGTACATGAAAAGATTCTTCAAAATTCATGTTTTAAATATTTATCAGGTAACAATCTAAAAGTTCTTTGTTCAGCGTTATCCCTGTATTATACACAAATGCATCATCTGAATATGTAATTGAAATCCAAAGTAATATTTTCCCCTGGCTGTTCAATATAGGTATTAATGAGTTTTATCATGACTCAGTAAGAGATTTATGTTTTCTTTAATTAAACTAGGGATCTCTCTGCTCTGCTCTGCTCAATACTATAAGATTAATAAAATGGGTATGATTTGCATACACAGTTCGTAAGATTGAATGTATTTTGTTTCCTTAAAAACAAAATCGACCATAACGTTATTGATTTCAGCTTAAAAAGCAAAAAGGATATTGCCTTCATTGAATTGCTCCGTACAGATCAATGTAGGCATTCTCCGTATTTGTTTCAATAGGAACTTCAGGAACTTCAAAGTATGTAAATATGAATTGCTTTTATATTGGAAAATAATAGGTGATATTCTTGGTACTTGTATCTGAGAGTTGTTATCAATTCAACTGCCCCTATAAACTCATCCGGTTGTTGATGTAAAAAAATAACACTAATTAAACAAACATTCGTCAATGTTTGACCATTGTAAGTAAGATATCAAATATAACAATTAAACATGTTTTTAAAGATTCCATCATGAAATGAATAAGCTAATATACCATTACAACAAAATAATGTATAGGGGGTTTTGTGCAAACATATGGTACATGTAACTACATACATAAAAAAGAAGTTACAAATGTTTTGCGCGCAACCCTCGACATATGCTCCAAAATGTCGGTTGGTTATCAATACAATACATTTACTACTCTAAGTCTTATTTGATTACCTTTTTGCGAAATTTGAAACAGAGCTAATGGTTACATTTCTGGAATATCTTAAGATATTTATAAAACTGAAATAAATTTGCATATATAGAATATATATAACTCGATTCTTCTGTTGATTCCGCTTTTAAAAATGTAACCCACTTTTGCAAAGATTGTATTCAATTACCAAGTTCGTCTACGCAGACCTCTTGTATACATTGCATAAGTAATGATGCCTCATATCAAAGTAGTTCTGATACACACAAACGCATATATCATTCGGAATATCCCAATGAAACAAAAATACATAATCAGATGACGTGTAAGATCAGAATCGGCGCACTTAATGTTTGTGGTTTGAAATCTCGCCTTCAATACCCAGAATTCATTGACTTTATTAAGACACATTCTATTTTGTTGTTGTTGTATTTAGTTTACCGTCGCTGCGATAGTATTTCATCATATAGCGACGTCCAGCTAATTACAGGTGGAGGAAGACCCCGAGTACACAGAGGTACCCGGGTAGAACCACCAACCTACCGCAAGCCAGCTGGAAGGCTTCCTCACATGAAAAAGAACCCACAGCGGTTAGGGGCTGAGAGATTTGTAGTCCACGACTGTAACCGCTCGGCCACGGCGGCCCCCCATTCTATTTTGTGTATTGCTGAAACAAAACTTGACTCACATGACCTAATAGATGTCCCAGGGTATACCTTTTTCTCTAAGCATAGATCTCAAAAATGCAAGAGAAAATTCGGTGGAATAGGATTTTTTGTTTGTAACGCATTATTAAAACATGTAGAATTAGTGCAATCAAAAAATGAGAATATATACTGGTTGAAATATACTATTGACCAAAGCCAAACCCTTATGATAGGCGCCATATATGTACCCCAGAGCAGTCTCGCTTCTTTACCGAAGATGCTTATAATGAATTTGAAAATGAAATTATACATACTTGTAGTCAGTATAAGCAGGTTCTGATATTGGGGGATGCGATACCTCAAATCTACCAGATTATACTGAAATTGACGATTTTTTAGCTGAGGAGTTAAATTTTTACCCGACATTTATTATTGAATCTATCGATAAGCTAAATGTACACGGTTTAAGTCAAGATATGGCATCAATGTGCCACAGAGTAAACAATCTGGGCAGAAAATTACTAAATATATGTAAAAACAATAATTTAATAATCCATAATTGAAGATTTAGTTCCGACCGAGGCGTTGGTGCATTTACTTTTCGAGGAGTATCTGTCATAGACTATTCTATATCGACATTAGAAGTTCTTACACATATTAAAGATTTTACTATAGAAGAGATACGGATCCAATATACTCGGACGGGCATGCATCGCTTGCTGTCTCATAAGACTTTAAAGTTACATCTACAGAGCAACCAGCCCAGAAAACACCAGTCACTGATATACGTAAACCTATGAAACATAAGTGGGATGATAAAAAGAGATCAAGATTTTTTAGATAATTTAAATTATAACATTTTAAATGAAATAAATAAACTGCTCGATGAGGATGTAAGTAGTGATCGTATTAATGAAATTACCGATAAAATATCTACACTTTTTCAATCTGCAGCAGAACAGACAAGCCCGACCCATATTACAAATAAAAACAAGAACAATAAAAAACATGGTTTGGGCCTCAGTGTCACCGCGCACGAAACCTATACAATGCAGCTAAAAAAAAATTTACAATCTTAATCGATCTACGCTAAATAAACAGTGCCTACACACGGCTAGTAGGACATATAAACAAACTCTAAACACATATATGCAGAAGCATAAGCATGGCCACGAGAAAAAACTGTGTGACATGAAATCACGGCGCCCTAAAGATTACTGGCGATATTTGAACAGTATAAACAAAAACAATAAAATTGATAGTCCTACAATCAATGATTTGTTCGATCATTTTAAAACAAGAGGCCCATGATGGACCTAAATCGCTCACCTGAGATAAATAGGTTGACCGAAGGAACATCTGTACCAATTTATTTTAAAATCTGGCCAGTAGTTTTGAAGAAGATGATTTTTAAAGTTTTCATATTTTTTTTTCTTTTTGTTGCCATGGCAACCAGAGTTCTACATGGATCAAGTTTATTTGAGGAAATTTTGTGACGGTTGACCCAAGGATCACTCCTGCCAAGTTTAATCAAATTCTGTCCAGTGGTTTCAGAGGAGATGTTGTTTAAAGTTTTCCCTATATACATAAAAGGCAAATAAGCCCCGCCCCTGGCGGCCATGTTTTTTTACGGATCGGAATAATTTTAGCAACTTTGGTAGAGGTTGACCCAAGGAACACCTGTACCAATTTATTTTAAAATCTGGCCAGTAGTTTTGAAGATGATGATTTTTAAAGTTTTCATTTTTTTTTCTTTTTGTTGCCATGGCAACCAGAGTTCTGCATGGATCAACTTTATTTTAGCAACTTTTGTAGAGCCTCACCCAAGGAACATTCCTGCCAAGTTTAATCAAATTCTGTCCAGCGGTTTCAGCGGAGATGTCATTTAAAGCAAATTGTTGACGACGCAGGACGACGGACGACGGACGAAGGGTGATCACAAAAGCTCACATTGAGCACGTTGTGCTCAAGTGAGCTAAAAAGTCAACGAAACTAATCATGATACCTACGAAAATAACTCCAGTACTTCTGAACCCAGAACAATTTATAATATTGAATCACTAAATAATCCCATTACTTCAATCGAAATTGAAAAAAAAAAATATCAAAATGTAATAACGACACCATTTGACAATATTCTAAACGAACATCTCAAGTACACAAAACATATAATGATACCTATCTACTGTTCACTTTTTTTTTAACAAAATATTGACACTGGCTGTTTACCGAATCGTTGGCTATTTGGGGCTATTAAACCTATATATAAAAATAAAGGTGATTCCCTTGACCCATCGAATTACAGACCTATCACAATACTTAGCTGCCTCGGTAAGATCTTTACGGCAATATTAAATGATAGAATAAACGCCTTCCTAGAAGAAAACCAAATTTTACATGAAAACGAAGCAGGATTCAGAGCTTATTATTCCACAAATGATCATGTCTTTACACTTAATTTTCTTATAGAGAAAATCAAGACTATGAGGAAGAAATTATTTTGTTGTTTTATTGATCTTTCATCTGCCTTTGATCTAGTTTGGAGATCAGCGTTATGGAGTAAAATCTTCAGTATAGGTATACAGGGTAAAATATTTAAGGTTATAACCAATATGTACTCCGATATAAAAACATGTGTTTTTAACAACGAACAAGCCTCGCCATTCTTTAACAGCCTAAGCGGTGTTAGACAAGGCGAGAATCTCTCCCCTATATTATTTTCTCTGTATCTAAATGATGTAGAATCATTTCTTTCACAAAATAGTAATGGCTTTATACTTGAAACAAATGTTGACGATACAGTACGAGTCCTAAAGTTGTTGGTCCTACTCTATGCGGACGATACGGTAATTCTAAGTGACAATGAAGATGATTTTAAAAAAGAGCTTAGACAGTTTTTACAAGTACTGTGAATTATGGAAGCTCAAAATAAATCTAACAAAAACTAAAGTCATAGTTTTTGGGAGCAATAAACAAAAAAAATATTGTTTTGAAATTAATCATATACCGATTGAAGTTGTGAAACAGTATAAGTATCTAGGTTTAACATTTTCATCTTCAGGTAGTATGGTAGCATGTAAGCAAAATTTGATATTACAGGCTCTGTTTGCCAGAAAATACAACCTCGAACTTCCGGTTGACTTACAGTTACACTTGTTTGATGCCACAATATCACCCATTTTAACATATAGCTGTGAAAATGGGGTTACACTAATCTAGACTGTATTGAAGAAATACATTGTAATGTTTTGCGCAAAATCACTAAAAGCTAAAAAAAAGTACACCCCGCTACATGTTGTATGCAGAACTAGGCCGACTTCAATTGAGTATCATTATTGAAACCCAGCTAGCCAAGTTCTGGAATACACTATTATCATCAAAACATTCCAAAATTGCCTATACCTGCTATCAACACATGTCGCAGTCTAAACATCAATTCTCCTGGTTAAAAGGGGTCAAGGACATCCTCGATAAAGTTGGTCCTTCCTACATATGGGCGCAACAAGCTAACATCACTTGTAAAAACATACATAAAACAGTGAAACAAATCTTAATTGACCAATATTCGCAAGAATGGCCAAACTTCATCAAAAGGAAAAGGTTATGCATTATTCAAAAACAACATAAAGCAAGAACATTATCTGATATCATTACCTTTATCCTTGCGCATGCCGATGTTTCATTTTCGCACGGGAATACATTGTAATTTTTTGCGAAAAATCACTAAAAGGATATCACAGATTTCCCATTGAGACTGGTCGCTGGCGACAAAAAAGCGTGCCACACCAGGATAGGAAATGCCGTTTGTGTCCACTCAATGACCTAGGGGATGAAATGCATTATCTACTTAAATGTCCAATTTTTAAACCACATAGAGATAAGTTTATCCCCAAATATTTTACAAGATATGTAAACACAATGAAGTTTAATGAATTAATGACAACGAAAAATAGCAAAATATTATTCAAACTAGGTCAATTTATGAAATTCTGGTACATCACAGGGCGTTCAGGGAAAATGGCGAGATGTAAACTGATTTAAGTACTGCCGACGCATAAGGCATATTTGCTCCTAATAAAACAACTTAAATTCAGTATTAATAATAATGAAAAACAACAAATAAACAACACTTACCTTCCTTTTCATTTTACTAGTCCATTCACTATAATCACGTGGAACTCTTGATACAAACATGAAGTGCGTCTGGACTGTCACGGTCAACAACAACGAAACTGACACTTTGTAAACACACGAGCAGTGATTGCCCACTGGCAATAGTTTTGTCGAAATATAGCTGTGGTTTTATATAATTACAACCAAACATCTAACACCTATTTAAAACTGAAAACTATATACTTGATTAACTGGCAATTTGTTGTGACTTACATTTTGTCAGGATATGTCATCTTTGTTTTGTTTTATTTATTTGTATTTTTCTTCTTCTCGATGCTCCTTTTTAAAAACATAACGCTAGCGCACAATTGTTAGTCTGATTATTGCCAATAAGAATCACATTTTTTTCTATTTGTTTTATTTATTTTTTTTTTCTGTTAATTTGTGACAAGTATAATCATTTACAATGTAAAAAGTGTGTGTGGGAGAGAGAGAGAGAGAGAGAAAGATTGAGAGAGTAGCTCACTATCCGCCATGAATCCTTCTGTATATGAAAAGTGATTGTTCACATGCCTTTACTGTATTGTACATGTAAACTGTGAAAAATAAAATGTATTGACTTGACTTGACTTGACTTGCAATGTTTCATTATTTTTGATCACATGACAATTAAGTTAGTTTTGATAGGAATAGAAAAATGCACGGCGTAACATTTTTCCCATCTACTTTATGATTACCTTCGCTGTGGAATGAACTTAAAGGGACAACTCTATATGTTTGTTCTTAAAAAAAGTACATTTGCATGAATGACACGTATACAATGATAGAGAGCACATGTAGGTTTTATACCTACATAATTCCATAAAGATAAAAAGCGAGTATTTAATTTATTAGTACAACATTTTAAAGCAGATCGTTCAAAAATTGTTATTGACTAAGAATTTAATTTTAAACCATTTGTGTGTATTACGTTTATTAATACCTATCTATAGACGCATGGTCACCAAATACAACATTCCGAAATTGAAAAAAAATAAAATGAGTGGTTTCTCCATCACAGGAAATAGTGTTATGAACGGTATTGAAGCTATATATATATAAATATAAAACCTATACTTAGAATGTTAATTTTCCTGTGCCATTACATGACTTAACACGTTCACACTTCCTGTCAACGCTCCATTCATAGGCTGAACTTCCGAATTCGCTACCAGGGAACTGTGGTGAAAACGCCAAGCTGTTGAACTTGGACCTTAGTACCTAAATACCTGCTTCGGAGACATTCGATCCTGAAGTGGGCGTTTTCCTTTACAATGTGACCTATATTTGCCGAGTTTATTTATTTGTCAGTAAACAAACTTTTGTTTTTTGTCTTTTGTTTGTTTGTGAAATGTAAAGTACCATATATTCCTTTTTAATGTAAAGAACCATCTATCTATCAATTTATCTAATGCCACTCAACTTTATTGTGCAATGTAAACAACTGTTTTTCTATGCAATGATCATTCTTCTTTCTCTCTCTCTTGCTCTCTCTGTCACCTTCATTTTATTAGTGCCTCATACAAATCAAATAGTTTAGTTGATCAAATCTTTATCACTTACATATTTAATACACTTACATTTATTGTTAAAAGACATTTCTGTATACCTAATCTGTAATAGAATTTGTACATGTATCTTATGAGCAAATATATATATATATATATATATATTTTTTTTTTTTTCTAATTGGAAATCTCTTTCTCTTTCTCTCTCCCTCTCTCTCTTAAATCTGTTTGTAACCTAGGACCGGATTTTTTGTACTTACTACAATGTGTAGGTGCACCTTTTGATTTGTTTTTAGCATCCTATTGGTAAAATAAGCTTATAAATGTGCTTTTCTTTATATATTTATTTCTCTCTCTCTCTTCTAATAATTTATTTTTAACATATCAAATTGTGATAAGTAACATAATGATATACAGCGACAACGATAAGTCTTTATGTATATGCCTGTTCTGATTTCCCCTTCCTCTCTCTCTCTCTCTCTCTCTCTCCCCCTCTCTTTCTCTCTCTCTCTTTCTCTCTCAAGACTTACCTGTTACCCCAAACCGGAATGGAATGTTTTGTTATTAATACATCATATTTGTACATGTCTCCATGTTGTATACTTTGTATACCTGGAATGTAATAAAGTTCTGTTCTGTTCTGTTCTGTTCAAAAACAAATGACCAGCATAAAGGAGGTGGGGTGGGGTAACATGGAACAAGTTGCTTTTAAAGTACAAAGTACTTATATAATGAATTCAGTTAATTCTCCTAATTATTAGAAAGCAAGCGCTGATGCGAAGTTAATTTGTTATTTAATTGACATGACGCCAATCACAGTGTATCCCCGCATGTGTGTGAAATCAAGCACTTTATCTTTTTTGTCGATGTATTAAATAGGCTATATATCTTAAATATTCTATTTAGCCTATCATGTAATACATAGCTACAGCATTCAGCCAATTTAGTCCATATAGCCTAATAAACATAATATGCCATTATAATAACCCACTGTAACCTATTCAGCCTCTTTGACTTAAAACCATTTTGACCTATTTACCTTTAAATGGCGATGTTTATTAAAATGGTTATTTAGCCATGATTGATTACAACATGTAATAGCGTAAAAGAGGCTATGTGTACAAGCGACGGAAACCGATTTAGCCTATTTTAAATAAAATTGAGATATTTATAAGGTAAATTTGCTTAGGCTGAATTTTGTATTGACGACTAGGCTGACAGATATAAATTGGTGAATTAACATAGCCTTTTAAGTAAAATACATAAATTAAAAAGGTTAAATAGGCTAGCTAACATAGCATAAACTTTTAAGTTTACTGTCAAAATAGGACATATGAGATGAATGTTTTAGCCTATACATTACATAGGCTAAATGGGATTAATGGCCTTCACAATCATATATCTCCGCACGAACATTCTTCTATAAGGAAAAGTGTTGAAAGTATGATCAGCGGGCACCTGTTTATCATTGGCTAAGTAACGATTATTTAATTTAATGCGGTTTGACGTAATGTTAATTGTTGGAGTAGTATGTTTTATATTTCTGAACAAAAATGGACCTTCTGAAGATAGCAAATGATATCAATAAATATCTTTACATTTTCTACCAATGAATATCGTTTAAATATTCATTTGGTCTTATTTCGCGTCATCATCTGTAAATAGGTCATAAACTGGTTAAGACAGCTGTCCACAGACCTATAGCTTTGAGTATTATTTGAGGGATTTAATTACCTTCAGAATCAAGGCATTAATACGCCAGTATGTCTTCTAGCACCGAATTGACTGCAATTCGACCAACTTATCGATAACCCACTATAAATGTAACGAAGCATGTGGTTCTAAATTACAAAAAACATGTGACCGTTGTTTAGTTTGATGTTTTTTATAACACTCAGAAACATGACAACTCAACTCAATTAGCAAGATAGAGTACGTGTGGGATACTAATTACTCGTGATTTAACTTTAAGATTAAAAGCCCACACAGCACCCCTTTGTCTGGAGCTCGTTTAATGTACATAAAATATGTCTTTTGATATTTTATTGTCTGTCAACGGTCATTACTGTCTGCATGACCCCCTCCTTATTGTTTTAATTTGTCAATCTTCTGCCATTCTTCTTGTATTTCACCTATATAATAATACCTTATAATTTACATAAGCAGCAGACATGACACTGTGACTTTTTTGAAGTATAAATAAGTTATCAACTTCTTTCTCTAAGGTTAGTTAGACTGGCCTATTTTGCTTAAGCCATGTAAATTTAATGAATCCAATTTAGTGGTATATCACCGTTTTATCAATTTGATAAGCAAAAATGTTTTAAGTACTATTATATTGTAAGTACTCTCTTTACATGTTGTTATAATAAGTTCAGATTATGAATGATCTCGTAATACATATCATATTTTATGTCTATAGCATCAAATAAACATCAATTTATTTAATTTATGTATTATAAAAGTTATACCATTATATACCATTTTAACATTTCAAGCTTATGCATATCTGTTTAACATTACCAAGCTTGGAAACAGGTGCTTATAATTGAAACAGTTTTTATTTTCGTTATCCAATTGCGCAGCAGGCTTGCTCCAATAAATTTGAAAATTTAGCTAAGTCTCAGGGGAAATACTTTGCAACATTTGCACCATGGAAAGCAAATCACCACTGATAAAGCATATAAAATGTGACTCACAAGGGAGATAAAGATGATCATTTGCTTATAACTGAAGCAGTAATTTTCAGAACAGACTAAGATATAGCTTTATATTCACTGGGGAATGCCAAACAGTACCGTTATCTAGAAATGTTAGAAGGCGAAAAGTAACATAATAAAGTTTGTGACTTTTAAATGATGTAATGGATTTAAGAAAAGTACGATGTTGTTCATAATACATATACCGACTCCTTGATTCATTTATTGAACCACTTTTTCATATTATTTAGAGACATTACTTTAAAAAAAAAAACAGGCTCTTATCTAAGCGTTTAATAAGATCATTTATATTTTGAAAACAAATCAAAACAGCATAAAATGAAGGCAAAAACGGATTATTTATATACATGGCTTGAGAATGACGCTAAATTGAATAATGACGCCTTATTCGTATTCCATTTGTTTTTTAAATTAAAGATAAAAGGATCAAATGCTTTATAAATTGACTTTCACAAAAGTTCCGTTATTGTTACAAAGCTCTATAGCTTTAAACATCATTTGGGGGATTTAATTACCTTCCGAAGAAAGATTCAGCTCATTATCTCCCAACCGTTGAATATTTTGAATATTTGGGTCGCTAAAAAGGCAAGAGCTGTCAGAGGACAGCACGCTCGACTATTCGGAATGCTTGTTGATAAATGAAATCTTTTTATGCCCTTCAGATACCATGTATGATAATAGTCCACACTGGTATATTTTGACAGTCCGAAACCCCTGAATACATGTATGTTTAAGATGTCTAAAAGCATGCCTATTTACTGAGATATAAGCATAATAACACTGTGCATGCACAACTAAAATATCCAAGTTACATAAGGGCCACAATTTGTTTTAAATTCAGTCAAAGGTATATCCTCCTTGGTTTTCTGATGCCCCTGAACACACTCATAAACTTTGAAATCAATACCATAACTGATTTCTGAGATATAAGAAGGGATAGTAGCTTGCATAAATCTTAACCAAATTTTCTATTGCATGCAAAACTTGAACCAAAAAGTCTAAGTCAAAAAGTGGCCATAATAGTCTGTCACTATAGTATGATACCACTAACATATTAAAGAAGTTTCAAATCAATCCTATGCCTTGTTACTGAGATGTAAGCATGAAATTCCTTGCATGCAAAACTTTAATCAAACTTTCTAAGTTAAAAAAGGGAATATACTTGTAATATATTCCACCGAGAGTTATCTACCTTGATAGTATGATACCTCTAAACATATTAGACATGTTTCAAATCAATCACATGCCTGGATTCTGAGATATAAGCATGGACGTACCTTGCATGCAAAAGAAAGTTAAAGGGACCGTAATTTGCATTAATTTCAGTTAAGAGTTACCTACCTTGGTTGTATGATGCCCCTAAACATATTCACAAACTTTCAATTCAATACAATGAATGGTTATTGAAATATAAGCTGGATAGTAGCTTACATTTGGAACTGTTACGCCGATGCTGCCGCAAGGGTAACTGCAATAGCTCTCATATTCTTCGAATAGTCGAGCTAAAAATGCAGAGGTGCAAATTCAGCTGCCGTCTGTATATTGTTTGGTTCTGTATTATTATAGTGAACGAAATGTTCAAGACATCCTTGTATTTGAGTGGTTTCATGATAACTTTATCTACCTCGAATGTGACTTAACTATCCTATAACACCTACATGATGTGTTGGCACTACGACAGTGATTCATCAAATAGCGAAGTTCAGCTTATAACAGCTTAGGAAACATCCCGAATCCACAGAAGTACCTGGGTAATACCATCAATCTACTTCAAGTATGCTTTATGGCTACTTTGAATGATAAACCCGAATGACCATTCCGGCATTCGAACACACAGCGGTGAGTGGCTAAGTAAACATATATAATACATGGGTATACCTGGATTTGCTCTCGAAATCATATAAGTGCATAATTTTAAAGTTCATTTCCAGAGAATAATTTTCATGTAAGGGGCCTTTAAGATATCAGGTTGTTTTTGTTTTTTTAATAATAATAAAAATAGGCTGATGGTCGAATTACGTTTCAGTTATAGTTAAACACATTGCATGAATGAATTAACATATGTCTTAAGGAATATCGCCATTTCGGTAAAGTGATATTTTGTTATTATTGTTAAATGTATCTTAGGTTTAATGTCCCGCCGACATTTTTTCAGTCATTTGGAGAGTAGAGACAGATACCATTCCTTATCCTGAAATCGGACCACTAAGTCATGGGACTACTTTTATATGCTGAGCGCCAAGCATGGGGACTATATCAGTACCGATCCTACGACTTTGTTATGTCGCAGCCGCGGATAAAAGCCACATTGCTCAAGTCTGTCAACAAACGTCCTTGTAATTTTTTTAGATACTTTTGGGACATCGTTATCGGTAAGATATATAACCCGCAGGTACAGGTTCCCTCTTACACTCTCATTACAATGTCTGCACTCGAGACGTATATATGCATTAACTGCCAGTCTGCTTGTAGCTGCACCAAACTTGCAGAGAAATGGCATTATTCGATCTATCGATAAATACTCTTAGTAATTCTCCAGTATAAAAGGAATAGGAAAAGAAAAATAAATATTTATTAATGACAGAAACATGTGCCTATTGTTTTGTTTGATGTACCATAGAACACATGAGACCGCGACAACAATGCTTAATCGGAAATGTAGAATAACGTGCATGGTACTAATTATTGGTGATCGAACATAAAGGTTAAAAGTCCCCAACGTGTCTGAGACTATCTGTAGATATCTTTCATGTTATATAAAGTGTTTGTACGATGATTCTTCTATTGTATACTTTTATATAAATTAGTTTCCATACAGAAAGTGTTACTCTTACTTCCAATTTGTGCATGTATTATGTCTTGACTTTGTCATAATCGTCTCAAACATCGCAAAATAATTCTGCGCAATATCTCTTTAGTCACTAACGTCTACTTTACATAAAATTCCCCATGTGTATGAGTTTTGTAACTGAAAGAAACATAACTATGCAATACTCAATATATACATGTATTACCATTCCACTGCTCGCGAACAACGTTGATTTAAGCCTAAGCATGCCCCTGTCATGGTTAATACATGATGATGTACAGATGTTGTTGATGAGCCATGTCATGAGGCAGACAAAGCAATATTCACTGTGCATGTCAGCGAATGATAGCAATGTCGACATGATAAATCACTTCCGGTTATTTTCCAAGTTGATCGAAGACTATGCTATTGTACTGCATGAACTGCAGCGGAAGCTTGAGTGAGGAGAAGCAATTATCATTGCGTGATTGTGTTTGTGGTTTGTTTTTGTCCATCCGCACATGAAAGCGTTAACTTTCACATTATAAACAAACATGTCACCTCAAGGGTACAACATGTATTATGATTAAAGATACATTAAGTGAAACAAAATGAAAGAACACTACGTATTATCACCATTGCTATTATTCGGAAACTCCATATTCAATAAAAATGCGATACACATGCTTTGAAAATGTAAAATTGTTTATATTTATATAAAGATGTTATGTTTTAAGATAGAGAAATATTATCGCATAGCCGGAGAAATAATCACTAAATCGTATATGCCCCCGCTAATTATATATCATTCTATGATTTAAAATCGTGTTTTGTAAATTCCAAGTCATAGTCTACTCTCCTGTGTTTCATTAAACCTTTTTCATGTTTGAAGAACTCAACAAATGCTTTTGTTCCATATAGACCTTTTTTGTAAAGCAAGTTCAAACATTTCGGACTTTCGGAAAAAATGGAAGTGAAATGATACTATTTCTTACGTTAGCAGTACTGTGGTCATTTTAAGCGTTTATAACAAATCCTTCTAGCCAAAATAAAGATACAAGGATCTGCACTAGAATACGAAACTGGTGAAGAAATGATAATTTTCATCAAATGAACTGCAGATAGGTAATATAGACTACGGTCTGTAGTGAAATTAAACAACAAAAGGTAGGACACACACACACACACACAGTTTATTGAAACTATAAGAGAGAGAGAGCGTGAGACCCAAGAATAGCTTAAGTTATATGATATGTACCAAAGAACTGATCTTGGTTAGTTCTACAGCATATACATTTTCCCTTAAAAGTGATACAATTTATACAGAGAATAGAAATTCATTTGGCAACTAGTTTTCATATACATTAAAATGAGCATTTTATGATCACTATAAATGTTTTTTTTTTTTTTTTTCATTTTAGGAAGAAGCTGTTTAGAATGACCGATATACTTTGGAATTGTTATGTAATCTACATATCGTATATCGTAATAAGTGAATATTCATTTGCATTACGACTGTGACTGTATTTATTTATTTACTTTAGGTATGCATTGACATGTTTCATCTCTAACACAAATATGTATAATCATTTCAGTAGAAATATTTGTTCATACTAATATATACGGATGAAAGCCGCGGCAATAAATAAATGTCAGCAACAGAACAGAAAGTTTAGAATAAACCTTCAAATGTAATCGCCTCTCTGACTATAAGTGATTAAAGACTCTATGTCGAATTCCAAGTAACGATTTGAATTGGTTTCCGGGGATGTTGGGGATTGAAATCATTCTACAGCATCGATCATGCAAATGCTAGACATACGCTCAAAGTTTGGTTCATATGGTTAGTGATGTATTATCTTTAGCAAAACATTTATGTAAAAACAATTACATTCGATTATGTCTTACATACATAATCGCGGTTGTCGAACTTGCCATTTCTTTTGGTAACATAAATTAAGATGAATATCGCACTGTCTATATCGGAGACATAAAGCTGTCAAGATATGTGCTCTGTCTTGACTTTGTCTTTAAACAATTGTATGAACAGAGTTTTTTTGTAAATATTTTGCAGTAGCCTTGGACTTGTAAAGAAATAAAAATTCTCAGCAGATATCTGTCTATAACTTTAAAAGTGTTCAATGAATATAGGTGCAGTAGTGTGAAACATGCGATCGGTAATAAAAATAAAAAACACTAACGGGGACATTGTTTCACAATACTTTATTTTCTTGTCTCTCACATGTCATCAAAGTATACAAATTTCATACAACTACTTTGAATGAAATGAGTAGTACATTCCTAAACCGAAGCACTCGATATAAATGTTTCATGAAATGAGACAAAAAAGGTGAGTTAAGGCATCCTTCATTATGAAGTAAACAACTCAAACACGCTATAATTAATTTCAGAAAAAAAAACTTACGAATACGAAAAAAAAAAGAAATATTTTGTACTCCCTTTATTTTGCATGTATATCTAACCATTTACGTAACTAGCTATAATGATGACTTTCAGATAAAATAAGTATAATGTTATTCTTTAAGTCTTTGATATTTATTTTTTCCTTGTTTTATGCATTTTATATCAATATCAAATCGTTAAACCCTTTTGTATAACGAGAAATAAATGTCTACGGCTTGATAGTGCCTGTAGTGTTGCAGCACCATATCCATCTGAAGTACACATTGCTTCCAAATGATGATGAGATACTGTTGGTGAGACGTTAAACCCAATAAAAAAACATGTCTGAATAAAATAGATAACACATGAAGCCTCATGAAATATAAGCTTCAAAGATAGTTAGTTGAAATGTTTTGGAATGTTGGGACAGTTTAATATAAATATCATTCGAAAACGAGATAAGGTCATGGTAACATTAAGAAACAAAATAATTAGGAATTAATTCATTGCGATAAGCAGTAAGGCCAAACCCACGTCCTGCATTGTATGTTGTTACTGCTGTACCGTGCCATACATATTAATCAAAAATAGGATTTATTTTGTGATTACAAAAGAAAGAAAACTATTCGCAGAAATAAGATTAATTACAAATCAATAAATTACCACACGTGCTTCTAACCATTTACACAAGCCTGTAATTACTTACAACGCCCCGAATTAATTTACAAACATAGAATGAAACTGTTGGTATCACCCTATTTTTATTGCAAGTGCACTTTTTTTTCAAGATTCACAGAAAGCAACATAGAAACATCATTCAACGCACAATATTTTTTTCTTCTTGTTATGCAATGTGTAGAATAACTACTTATGTATTGAATAATTGACAAGAATAATTATTATATATTGCCATATAGATAAATCAATGATCTTTTGATTGCTCATTATTAACGAAAGATTACAGTCATTTTTTCACAAAAAATAAGGATATACCAGTAATCAACATAACCATCTTTGTGGATAAGATCCTCCCGGAACTATCCATTGAATAATTAATAATTATTTCAAGATCTTACAGTGTATAAAGTGAAAATGCAACAAAATTAAAAATTAGTTATAAATCTTAGAGCATAACAATGGTGTTGAAACTGAAAATATAGCACAATGGTGTTGAAATATTTGGCAATCTGATTTTGAAGAAACATAAACACTGCTCCGTTTCCAAACGTACATGGAGCAGGAGTGAATGACATTTTCCACAGTGAAAACAATATCCAAATAGTTTATACGTTTCACTCATTAACTCAGCAATCTTTTCGTTAAATTTAATGACTCATCAATGTCCACATTGGATTCTTTTTTCCCGAGATTTTATTAGAAAATTCAACGTTGTTACATATTTTTTCACGCCTCTCTTAATGTATACGTTTTCGAAAAATAAGTAGCTGACTTATACAGCACGAATATTGCTTGGAAATGTGTGTTTCATTGAAATATCTTCTTTTGGTTCCAGATTGTTAATGTTTCTTTAAGATGTTGTGGCATGTAATACTAATACGCATCATAAATGATATTATATACCGGTAATATATCATGGCATAAACTGCACTGAATGACGTTGGAATGTCTTATTTGACATTTGAACATATAAGAGAACCCTCTATCCGTATGCTATATGTGTGCTTTGATCTTCTTAGGAACAAATAAGTCACTAAAAAGAAAATTAAAGAAATCTAGCAGCCATTCAAGCTTTCATGTATTCAGCAGACATGTATTATGTATCATATGATACTAATTAATTTCACTTTCCACCGCATGTACCTATACGAATGTCATATACACATTACAGAATTACATATACACAGTATTGTGGCTTATTGTATGTCGTATTCTCAAGATATGCCCCGAAATCATCGACACATTCTATCTGTTGTTCCAACAAAATCCTTTATGCAGATAACTGTCCCTAATCCAGTATTAGAGTTCAGTGGCAGTTACTCATTAATTCAATGTAAAAAATAAACTTATCTTGTCTAGACAAATGGTTTGAAAATAATTGTATTGTGGCTTTTGATAAAACGAGCCACTGTTTCCGATTCAAGTGTGATGGTTTTTTCGTATCGTTGACTTGCAAAGCAGGCAATTCTGGTATCCAAATATGAAACTTTTCTTCCAAATTAGAAAATTTAACATTTAATTTGCGTTGATATCAGTGGAAAAATCGGGGCCAGGTGAGCGGAGAGTCATCAAGTATATGACGACACCAAAGACTCGCTAGACCAACGTGTGCCAGTTGAGGACCTGTTCTTTCTGATTGGCAACCATCTCATTCCAATGTTGTAACTCTTTCCCCCTTGCAAACATGAACGATCCTATTGTGACCTTACCGATAACTTTATCTGAAAAGAAAAAAAAAAGTTTAGACGTCTAATCAAAAGTGTTTTATTTGATATCTGACAACACATTTGTCTCAGTATGGAAACAAATTTAAGTTTCCTTTATAAATATGGTTCAATTAAAATAAAATACGACTTAACATTAAACAGTTAATTCATCTGACGGTTTCCTTTCATAAAGCATTTGTTATGTTAGAGGAATTAATTTCTTCTATCTAACTGAAAACCAAATATTTGAAAAAAAGTTACAATAAGTAAACAATATTTAACATTACATCAACGTTGAGAGAAAATAATAGACAAACTAGAAACACAACATATAAATAATACACACGACTACGCAAACTTCCATTAGTCTGTCAAAGAGAAATGTGCAGATATGCTGTACAGATAATCATTTTTCAAAATAATTGCATTTAGCTGTCAAGCTACTCGTGCATTTATCTTTTGTGCTAGACTTCAAAAGGCAATGTTTTATATGGCAAATTTAACTATTCTAAGCGAAATTAAAAAGGAAATACAACGTTGATGTAACCTATATATTTCATAAACAAATAGGAAATGTGTACATTAATGATAACAATGATACGTTGTCATGTAGACAGAGGTTATCTACTGAAGAGCAACTATATGCATCTTCAGACCTGCAAAATGAACTGTCTATATATTATGTTTGATTTTTCGTCTGCAACTAAGGAGCTGTACGTACATATATATATTCATATTCATTCATATGTGTATATGTTGAAAAGGTTTTGTAAAATATGTAAAAGTCAATTTTGTTTGATATTCATATGTATTGCATGGTGAAGTTATAATATGTACTCGGCGTTTAAGGCGATCTTGTCTGCCAACCTCATGGAATTGGCTTCAAATTAAAATAGTAATACTCCTCTGTTATTTTGTTATATAACATTGTGCTTTAAATAATTTGAGGAAAACATAAGTGTATTAGACAGAGAGAGAGAGAGAAATAAAAGTACTTTGGGTAGAAATGTGTAGATACACATTCAATATTTGCTTTTAAACACCATTTATTTTATGTTAAAAGGAAAATGTAAACAAGTTGAGAAAAAAAAAAGATATCAAAACATCATTAAATTAGTTAAAACAGTACCAGTAAAGAAACGACCAACTGACAACTTCTTCGCTGAAATGAGGTGTCAGGAAATGCTGGAGAATTTATCCACGAATCCCATTAAAGAACACGGATGAAACGCTATATTACTTTGTTGTTAAGAAAATACATCTCAGAATATATTATACATTTTAGTATCAAAATATTGCTTAAACTTGTTGACTTTTGGGAAATTTGGGAAATTGGTAAACAAGTTCTTACAACTTATACTAATCCCTCTCGAAGGTCCTTGCTTTGGACCAGCACTTTGCGCCTGGAAATGTCATGAAAAATCCTTGCTCCTAACGGAGTTCGAACCCTCAACCTTCGGAACCGTCGGGTACGCTTTCTCTGGACCACAGCGCCGCATTATGTGTATTTGAAACGACTATTCGAAATAAAACTTGCTAGTTTGATATTTAAGCAGTGTCTTATTCCGATTGAATGGAAACTTATCAAAACATATTGCTATGAAGAATATTGTTATATCCTCGTTTGCGTTGAAAAATAAAAACCCATTGTAAGATAATGCATGTTCAAAAGGTCATGCATCTATCTATTTCTACAAATTACATGTTTTAGATCATGCATCTATCTATTTCTACAAATTACATGTTTTAGATCATGCATGCGATCAAATCACGAACCACATTGCCCACTTTAAAATAATTACACAAACATTAGGTGAAGGGGGGGGGGTTCTCAAATATGGATCTAGAGTTCAAGGGAACCCTATAATTAAACTATTTTGAGCGTTCAAAATGCCCTGTACTTTTTTGTAAGATTTGTAAGGTTAATGGTACCCCCAGCGCACATTCCAGGCGATAAGAGGAATATAATCATTGATTAATCTTTTAAGTCGCATCAGCGATCCCATCAGTGCCTTATTAATAAATCAGTGCGCTGTCAGATGATCATTTTCATTAGCGCTAATATCAGATTTAATTACGGCTATGATATTTTCAAGATTAAAATAATCCCAGCACATACTTTGTCAAGAGTTCTACTTTAAGTTTATCATTATAATTTTTCATGACATAAACGCCTTATTCAAGTATTTGTTTCGACTCATTTTGTGCTTTTCTGATCCCATTCATAAATGTCATGGTAATTCGTCCATTGATATGAGAGCCCTGGTGAACTAAATAGGGTTAAACGAAAATACCGAAAGCATGTTCAAAGCAAACATTATTCCATTTATGGATCTCAAAAACGAAACATTGTTTTGTTAGTCAGTTACATGAGAAGAGAAAAAGTAAAAATAACGTTTTCTTGTAATCATTTGATAAAATGAATTAACCTTTAAAGTAATAATGGCTGCATAGTTAATATACATATACTTTCAAATTGTAAACAATACGTTTGTCCTGTCCATAGAGAAAACAGCCAGTCTTTAATTTGTGATATTCGAGAAAATGAAAATATATTTCTTTTTTCTTTTCATATCTCTTAAATATGTAAGATTTAGAAGTAAATACCTTAACATTAGGTTTTATGTCAAACCATGTGTGAAATATTTATTATGTTTAATTCCAAAGAAAATATCATTCTTGTTAATCTTGGACCTTTTATGAAAAACAAAATATTAGTGAGAAACAACATTTTAGTAGCTGACTCTAACATTGATAATATTTTTTTTTTTATTGAAAATGATTAGTTTCGATTAGAATTGTATGTACTTATTTGCTATATTCATCATTGTGACCGCTATAAATATTTTTTTATGTTATAAATGTGACTCGAAGATGAACAAAGGTAACGTTTGGAAATAAATTGTTGTTTTTTTTGTTTTGTTTTTTGTTGTTTTTTTTGTTGTTTTTTCCTAAATTATCGCCTGCACACATATTGAAAGAGAAAAAAATCCATAAATATGTTCCTGGGAACTATCATATTTTCTTTTTCATCTTTGAAACTGTATTCAATTGGTATAAATATAATACCGGTGACAGTTCAAAGACCATAGTCTTCACTTCACTTGTTACATTAATCAAACTTACATTAACATAAAAAGGGCTGGTAACATGTGTGCAGCTGTATGAGACCACCAGGATTCTTTCATCCAGGTGCCAGGATTCGTCGAAAGCATGATCAAAGCATTATACAGTACATGATATTAACATTGCATTGTCAGCACGATATTCTTTTGTAAACCGGATATGGCGTTATTGGTGACATATCAGATCTCAATCGAGCTAAGGCAGCTGAAGAGTATTTGCTCATTCTTTGATTTTCTCATCACGCACTTCACAGATCCTGATCCACAAATGTTCTGATCCTCCATGTTAGTCTATTCCAACGAGCTACACGCAGTGGTTAAAAAAATTGCAATAGTGCAGGAACCTTTTGAAGTAGTCTTTGGAATGTTTGTGTTTTAACTAGCAAGGCTTGATAAAAGATGGCCGTCATAAATTAGCTAAGAATCTCTTCCATTTTAGCATTTTATAGCATCTCATTTCCATGAGAAGTTTGGAACAATGTATAGCCAGTGGACAGACAAATGATCCACTGTTTTGATATGATCGCAATAGAAAATAGCGTCCCATAAATAAGACGGAATCTTTGTTGCTAGCTCTGTTGTAATATTCTAGTGTTTATAATGGACAGATAGAAATATTTGTTTCATAGAAACACGACTTCATGCATTTAAAAGTAATGAACAGAATTTAAGGTAACATATCCATCATTAAATAATAATCATGGTCTTTCAAATGCTTAAAAAGATAACAAAACCTTCAGTGCGGATGCAAGCATCCATTGTCTAATTGGAGGCAAAATGTCTATACAGGCTTGCATTTCATATAAAAATCCAGCGATCACTTGACGGACCATGATTACAATTGAATGACTGATGTATTACCAATATTAGTCAATATGACTACAAATGGTTCAGTCTGCAACCTACCTTTATACCCACTCTGATGTTGCATAGCAGTGATGGTGATGTTAGCTGTGTCCAAAGAGGCGACGGGCATTTTGAATGTGAAGGATTCATTAAACACAGGGTTCTCGTTTTTCTTGACTATCTCCGTCTTTTTGGTCTTTAGTGTTTTGTTTTGAACCATGAGTTGCACCTTGATGTAGGAGTCTGCGAAATGAATATAACTTTATGTAAGTGATAAAAATGGAAACATTGCTACGTTTCACTTTATATACTATACATAATATATCAATAAACGTAATATGATAACAACTATAATTCCGAAATCTGTTAAGTTCATCACCAGCATTATTATATCTCATTATTACTTTATGACTCAAATTCCACCAAAAGTACTTAGCGAAGTGGAGTTAGCGCTAAATAGTATTAAGGAAAAAAAACTGTCATTCTGTTTAAAAAACATCAAATTACTATATCGACATACACTATTACTTTCCCATTAAAGGAAATTGTGACAATCTTTAAGGAAAATTCGACGGTATTACTTAGCGCTAACTCAAGTTGGTGGGATTTGGGTCAGATATATTTCAGTACTTATATATTTCAGTGTTTAAAAACTAATTAGAAACGTAAATTAGGTATCAATTATATAAATGTCGTTTACTGTTTGCTGTGGTATTTGCCTTTATATATGTTTAACAAAATAATTGCATGCAAAACAATGGATAAACACTTACATCACGTTTATTTTACGGCGAAAACCTTCAATTCACATATTTGAACCCGTCAATTGAACATTGTCAATTTATTACATAAATACAAATTTTATATTTAAAGGCCTTCGTCCAAAGTTTATTTGCTTGATGTTTCTAGGGTTTTAGATCATACCGACATTATTACAGGCATTTTGGTAACTACGCGATGTCTACATATCATACAACATAGTATTACACCGACACGATAACTCACCGTGTCATATCATCTTGACACCGGGCTAACCAATTCTGATGCTACGCTATAATTATGTTGAACGTTTAGTAGAAAGCTTTCATTGCCATTATCACATTGAGTCCGAGAAGATAGTTTACCATCTTGCTTGTTCAAGAAAGGTTGAAATGCGATTGTAATAGGGTAAAGAGGGTAGGTATGTCGGGATTGTTTTTTAATGAAACGAAAAGCAAAAATAAGGAAATATGTTTTAAAAGCGGAAAGGTAATAAAAAACTTTGGGGTCGGTCGTTAAAAAAGAGGGTCGATCGGGTGACCAGAAACGGATTTTTCCACTCACTCAGATGTTAAGCATGATGAATCATATCACGGCCTTAAATAAGTGTAAGGATCTATATTTTATAAACATGTCACACCAGAATTACCGACAATCTTAAAGATGCAATACTACAGATTCATCAATTTAGCGTAAATATTTTGAAACTCTCATTTTGTAACAAATCATGGACAATTTTTATCTATGATGGACCCTCCCTAAAGAAAAGGTTCGTAAAAAACTTGCCTGATCCTTAATATCACCTAAGGATTATCACCGAAACCAATAAGTACGGAGTTTCAATTCCATCGATTATGCCGATTCAGTATTGTTCTCAAATAGCAGAAAAATAATACATGTTTGCATCAGCTGGATTCGACAATGACATAACATATTTTGACATTACACAAAAACACAAAAATAGCTGACTTTGCGTGAAGCGAATGTTTTCCTACGCCTGGTGAATGAAGATAAGAAAAAAAGTCTTGTCTTGATTTATGACTTTAATTATATATGTTCCGCCTTTCGCACTGTTCTGGTGAAACCAATGTTTTCATCTCTTCTTTTTGAAACAAAACGCAGATTTTCGTTAGTTTGCTCATGTGTATGAAACGATTTTCTTGTCGTACTTCAGAAACGACGTAAAAGAATTCGCGGGATTGATTTGCCATGTTTAAGTGAGCAATGAATGGAGGAATCTATTTAGTTCATTTTCCGAAATCTCGCCTTCCTTTGGGAGACAATTAGTGACTTCTCTGTCAGCTGACAATCTAACAACGACCGAGACAGCATGATGTATATACACTAATTAGGATGAACACGAGAGTTCAGCAGAGTTTATCAAAGGGCATAAGCACGTAATGATTAACTTAACGTCCGTGTTTGGTTTCGCTACTGAAGCATATACTTAAGAATCTTGGTAAAATGCCAAAAAAATCCGCTTGTCAGAAGCTTTTGACAAATTTGATTCTTTTGTTTTCGGATAAACTGCTCGAACCATAGAACCGAACCATTCGTCATCATTTGAAGAACTTCTTTCAAGTACAGTGAGCATAAGTATTCTTCGGTTTGCGTGAATTTAGATAAGCGGAACAAAAATATTTTGAGAGAGTAAATTACGTTCCTAACAATGATTGAATGTGTATTTTTGGTGATTTCTTGAAAATATCAACTTCGGATGGGTCTGTCTTGCCAATAATTTCCCCTGAAATCTTGTTTTCTGGAAAACTTTTCTCTATAATGGGAAAGCAACAGACAATATAGTTGAACAACCTTAGAAATCATGGAAACGTGTAAATAAATTTTGAAAAGAACTGCTGATAAATAACTTCATAGTCTAGCCAGAAAAAAAGACGTTTGATCTCTAGAACTATTTTCAGTAATTAAATTCTTATGTGATTCCATAATACAACTTACACATATACTTTTATTATGAGACTGGATTAGGGGTATCTTAAAATAGAAAACATATCTTAAGTGTCGAAGATACGCAGGTATCTTTAAAATCTGTTAACACGGCAAATGATTTCGGTGTATGATTGAATTTATATTAAGTGTTTAGTATGTTATGATACATCACATTTTCATTTTTAACCCCACTGGAAATAGACAACAAGATCTGCAGCTCAAACTCCTGTAAACATTTTAAATACCACACTTATTGTGAATACTCAGTTAAATAGCTTTATAAGAACCGATGACGTCTTTGGCTTATACATATACGAGTACTGAAGCCAGAATATATGTTTATTGTACTGTACAATTGCATTTTATTTCATAAGTTGTGACTATATAAATACATGTATATTATATTCCGAAGTGGAGAAACAAACGCTGGTGTAAAAAAATGACCATATGTGAGCTTCAAGAATCAAACTCCATAGTTGTTTTACGTTACGCCTTCTAACACTTTTCCCCTGTTCTTCTCAATTTTCCTTTCTGTGCTGATTATAAAATTTCCAATTCGATATGTGACGTCATATGCATTTCTCCTGATCATATTTTACATAAGGCTTTGTTAATTTCATACTATAATTTATCATTATTGGCCTCTGCTAAGCAAACACGACGACGTTTAATAAAATAGGAGAACAAAAAGACAAATATTAACATCGTGATACGGATAACGTCCACAGGTGCTAGAAACTAAGACAATTCACTGCCACCTCAGCTCTTTCAAACCTGCTATACTCTTATTACGAGGTATACCATATTCGCAGGTGCTAGACACCAAGACATTTCTCTACCACCTCCGCTCCCACAAAGCCATTATATTCTTATTGCAAGGTACATCAAACGTTATCATCTTTTCGAAATCTTTGGTTCAGTATACGATTAGATTATGTACAAACGACTTATGTATGTCATGTAAAAAGACCAAGTGAGTAAGCTTGGTATGCCGTGTGATAAGGTTAAAAATCTTTGTGCCGAGTACCATATTTTTTTATCGTGTTTGAACTGATTTTTTATGCTTATAATACAGATTTTCACTATTAACCATGTTTAAAATATTTTAAGTAATATCACAATATCATGATTAAAAATATATATATATATATATATATATATATATATATATATATATACAGACAAAGATACAATAACCTTAAAATTTGCAACTCTGATATAAGTAAAGAACAAGCCAAGAGAAGCTGTCGTTATGTGTACGATCATGTGACCTCGAGATTGTATTATTACTCATATGAATTATAAATACACTGAGTTTCTTCTTCAATTAAAGGCAGATTTAACCATATATGTATTTTTTATGGTTGAAACTATAAAGTGTCTGTTAAACGTCTGCAAGATGTTAAGGGTCTCGTAACAAAAAAGAAAAATAGAACAAAACGAAAAAAACATGTATTTCTTTGTCACGGAAAAATGAATAGGTCTTTGATATAGATTAGTCTCTAGCAAGCTTTTCCCTTTTCGAATGAACTTTTTTTCCGAGAGGAAGCACACATAAAAGCAGCACATCGACATAACCTCTTTCGCTATTTAACTGAAATAAGAACTTTCTAAAATTACTGTAACAATATGTTTCCCACGACACAGGCATAACTAAGACATTTAAGAAATAAAACAGCGATTAGAACCTGGCTTTGGAAACCTTGTCAACCCCTACATTTATTTTGACGTATTGATTAGAAAATTTTGTTTTGTTTTGTTCGCTGAACATTAATTACATTAAGATAACATTAACGGAACGGTGACGGTAATGAGCGATGGGAATTATAACCAGATCTTCTTTCGGCTAATGTATTATTCATTTCGACGGCATTACTCTAAGCTATCTTTTAATGTATAATTACAACTGAATGCAATATTTTCTTAATTGTATTTCTATGACATCAGTATGTAGACAATTGTTAGTCTGTGCGAGACCTCGTGGGGATGGTAACTGATATATTTGTTTTAAAGGCCCATTATATTTCATAAAGATACAATTTTCCTGAAAAAGAATAAGTAAAATAATACTAAAACATTGTAGACTTATTCAAACTGTACATAATGTGAATATATCTGCTGTAAAATAATTTAAACCCATTGGTTAAATTATGTCGTTTAGTATTTTGTATGGATGTAAAACATTTCTAATTGTTTACATTTTGGATTGCCGAGTATTCCCGAAGACGGTTCGTAATCGGAAATATACCGTTACCGAATTAAAATTTATTTATCTGCTACGTCGTCAATTTATGTACTCTCGATTCGTTAAGGGAGACAACCGGAAGGTCTATGGGAAACGTCAGAAAATTACATGTAAGGAAGATATGCGGTATATGCAAATCAGATATTTTTGTAAACAATAGACTGATATTTAGTGGAAGACTCTTCCTTATATATGCACTTTAGTTATGTTGTCGTGGACGAGTATGTGCATATTGCATCCCTAAACAAATCTGTAACACACAGTTTGCCTCTCTGCCTGAAGAATTTACACTGCTTTGGAAGAATAGAGGGTCTTCATAGCAAAGTAATATACTTCCATCTAATTACTCGGGAGCTGATCTGGTTTTTTCCTGGATGCACATGTCGTTTTTAATTTTTAATTACGATTATGACCACACATATGATATCTCAGAATGTTCTCAAACGTACCTGGCGCATTGCCGTCCGATGCCAATGACCGACCCTCATAAACACCAACAGTAAGCCGTTCTAAATGGTTATTGTATGACAGAGAAACCATTACTTCACCCCGCAAATCGGATGTCGTCTGCAAAAAATGAAAAATGGTCCTTTTATGATAGGAAAAAGTATTTTTTAAATACAGTTCAGAAAATGAATCACTTTCCGATGGCGGATTTTCACAAAACAGCAGGGTTACTAGCGCAAGTAACTTTTTGGTATGGTATGTTTTTTTTGTTTTTTTTTTTGTTTTTTTTCAAAATTTCTCAGTCACTAACAAACCGATTTTTATCAAATAACGCACAACGTAACCGTGTTAACGATCTCTTTCATCGACCACAAGTGTCTTTCAGATGTGGCTGGTACATTATTCGAGCCAGGATGTCAGAGATATCCTGAAAAGTATTGTTCAGACAATACTTAAAACTTGACTTTTTTGTCGTCATAGTTACAAAGGTATGGATTTTCACGTTTTTGTTGCATTCCTAATTTTAAATCTATCATTTTTTTAATCTTTTCTTTCTAAAAGGATGAAGTCATACATTTTGCTCTAAGAATGTGTTATAGCTATCTTGTAGAGAGCCCTCGTATAAACGCTAGCACAATATCGTTAATACAAAACATAAGCATTGTTCTAATTTTTGCGCTTTATTTGGTTCTTTACATAATGGACGGTGTTTAACCCTTTCCCTCATATAGACTCATTTTGACGCACTCAATAGGTACCACATAAAGCCTGATCTGCAGAAAACCACAGTTAAACCTTACCAAACCTAATTACAAAATCCTCATTTACAGACCACTGAGGAGCAGCGAACAGCATAAAACCTGATTAGCTTGCGAGTTACTCGCAGGCTGATCTGGTTTAATGCTGTTCGCATAGGTCTTTTCATGGTTTCCTCTATGAGGAAAAGGGTTAAAATGAATTATCCCTTAAAAATTGCGTATTTAAAGATCATGAAACAAACTGTGATTTAATGTTCATATTTACACTGCAAAACTTTCTAATTGGTCATTTGGGTTTTGCAAATTTCTAACAAACCAAGCATTAAAATCGTTTTGGTTAATGTCTCATTTGAAGTACAATGTATTTTGATTTATAGTAAAAATACCAGCGTTTTGTAAAATAACCCCAAAAATCGCAAAATTCGCCGTTAAGCTACATTCTACAAGCTTGAGCTGTATCAGAAATCTGCAATGCTGATCGTGTATTTCAAGATTGTATTTCCAAGATCAGCTCGTCACAGATGGTCTTAGACTAAGAGTATGATTTTATCAGTATGCGTGCATTACATCTATCAATACCCATCTACAGACGCAATGTCAGCTGAATTAACCATCCGTGATTGTTAAAAACTGGGTGGTTTCTCCGTCACAGACGGTATGGAAACTATATCTGAAATTAAAATTGTCTATTTTTATTTGATGTCAATTGGCCGATTACATTCACTCGTTGTGCATGCGCTTCATAAGCTGAATTTACGAAACTTACGAACACGCCATATTGCGGAAAGTATCACGTGGTAACGCACGGACCAGTGCTTCGGGGATATCATATCCTATATTTAATCGATTTTACCGAAGGTGCGTTTACGAAAATAGCTTTTTCCTGTGCAATGTGACCTACTTTGCCGATTTTTTTTTCATGAAACAAAGACTTCACCAACATTTACGAAAGACAAAAGAAATGTATCTCTTTAATTTCTATAGATCATCTGTGAACAAGCTGCTTTAAAATCATACGTATTTGTTATAAAATAACCAATATAGCAAAATAAAAACAAGGGCAAAACTTTTGCAAATCACGATTAAATAAAGCGAAGAAGAATTGCATTGTGCCCCGAAGGTATTTAAACCCGCATTCTTAGAAAGCCTTGTCAAAACTCGTATCGCAATGCGTCATAATATGTTTTTCCATATATTGCTCATTTTTTTTTATTGTTTGCAAGTTGTTTAATGTTTGTTGAGGGGAGAATAAGTATTTAAAAAAAACGCAGAAATAAATTATTTATACGATTGAAAAACAAAAATGGGGAAATTGTTTATTTCTGAAAAAAAAAAATACATTGTAATATGCTGCTTTTGATAACTTATATACTTTAAATTCAAGCAAATGCACAGTTCACATTTAAAAATCAATACCATATAATAACTGATATTAACAATAAACATGACTGTAAAGAACAACAGGCAGGGTTATGATCTCAATA